>JAFLJL010005682.1:12500-13960 GCA_018398815.1 Conus ventricosus | reverse complement strand
CTGGTGTGTGCGTGTGCGGGGTGTGCGTGGTGCTGTGTGGTGTGTGTGTGTGTGGTGTGTGTGTGGTGTGTGTGTGTGTTTGTGTGTGTGTGTGCGTGCGTGTTGAAGTGAAAAAGAGAGAGAGACTGTGTGTGTGTGAGCGTGCGTGCGTGCGTGCGTGCGTGTGTTGTGTGGTGTGTGGTGTGTGTGTGTGTGTGTGTGTGTGTACACACGTATGCGCGTTCACGCTCACGAATCTGCGTTTTCCCTCGCACACACCGCATGTACATGCTCGTATGTGAATTGGTGGGCAGCAATGGTGCACCGTTAACAGATACGACGAATGCAAATGTTTGTGCACACGCGCATGTAAAAAAAATTGAACACGCCTCATCGAATCACTACGAATCTGTGTTAACACAACATGTTGACTTTGGGGCTTTTTTCGTCCATCTCATCACGCCAAAAGTCGCCAACCTGAGTGGAATAATGAACCACGTCAACCATGATTTGTCAGGCGGAACGAAAGTGAATATCTATGGTCTCAGTTTAGCGTCAAAACAGTCTGGAGACTAAGCGTGGTGCCGACGTACGTCGTTGCAGCCCATGGTAGTCCCGTTGTTTTGATGGCAATAGTGTGGAAAATAGCAGTTCATGTCAAAGGTCCAATGTTTTAAGGAAAACTGGGGCAAACGGATAAAAAGAAATACTTGACAAAAGAAGAAGAAGGAGAAGACAGGTGGGAGAGCGTGCAAAGAACAGAAGAAGAGACGAAGCAGCAACAGCGGCAACAGTAACAGCAACAATAGTGACAGCATAAACAAAGGCAACAAACACGACAACGAGAACGACAACAACAACTACAGTCATAGCAATGCAACGACAACAACAACAACAACAAAAATATCGCAAGAACAAAGACAGCAACGGCATCAACGAGAATGACAGCATCAACGAGAATGACATCAATAATTACAAGAATAACGATGCCAACGACATCAGCAACAACAACAACAACAACAACAAAAGGACCAACATCCAAACTTGAAAACACACACACACACACACACACACACACACACACACACACACACACACACACACACACACACACACACGCACGCACACACACTTACAATACTCAGACGCCGTACATTGTTTTAGGACTGTAATATTTATTCATGTATTACATTATCACTTAAACAACATCACAGAATGATTGTGTCAGCGCACCATACATCAGGTCACACACACACAAAAACCCAGACATTATTGTATCAAACGCACAGACATTAAAGCAAAAAACCCAGACATTATTGCATCAAACGCACAAACAGTAAAGCAAAAAAACCCAGACATTATTGTATCAAACGCACAAGCATTAAAGCAAACGGGTGAACGTCCGTCATTAGCACTGCAACTCAGCATACAGAACTGCAGGGCGAGTGTGAAAAAGTTGACGTGATCTTGAATTTGAAGGG
>JAFLJL010005682.1:0-7500 GCA_018398815.1 Conus ventricosus | reverse complement strand
TAAGAAAAAAGAAAGAAAGAAGAGGAAAAAAAGAACGAAACAAAGGAAGAAAGAAAACAAGAAAGAAATAGAGAGAGAGAACGAACAAACGAAAAAAAGAAAGGAAGGAAGAAAGAAAGAACGAAAAAAAAAAGAAAAAGAAGAACGAACGAAAAAATAGAAAGAAAGAAAGAAAGAAAGAAAGACAGAAAAAAGAAAGAAAGACAGAAAAAGAAAGAAAGAAAGAAAGAAAGAAAGAAAGAAAGAAAGAAAGAGAAAAAAAAAGAAAGAAAGACAGAAAAAGAAAGAAAGAAAGAAAAGAAAGAAAGAAAGAAAGAAAGAAAGAAAAAAGAAAGAAAGACAGAAAAAGAAAGAAAGAAAGAAAGAAAGAAGAAAGAAAGAAAGCAGGAAGAAAGAACGGAAGAAAGAAAGAGCGCAGCGAATAACAAAAACGGTGGTAGGGAGTGGGAAAGCCGAGCGCAAGGGGAGGTGGTGGGGAGATGGGTGGGTGGGTAGGTGGGTGTCGGGGGATAGGGGTGTGATGGAGGGGGTGGTGGGGTGGGATTTCGGGGGGGGGGGGGGCGAGGGGGGGGGGGGGGGGGGGGGGAGTCTTGATGAGGTACTTGATGAGGTTATGACATGCTCTCGTCCAGTAAATTCCTCAGCTTTTGAAATTCCAGACATGACGAGTCTGTGAGAGAGTGTGTGGAGTTGGACTGACGTGGTGGTGGTAAGTTGAACTCTTTGAAACAGCTGGGGCTTTGTTTGTTTGTTTGTTTTGCTTGTTTCTGTGATAGCTAATGATGTTAAGATGTTCAAGCCCAGGCCTATTACTAATGGTGGTAGTACTTAGTCTTTGCTCAAACTTTCATAAATAGATGCCTGTGGTAGTTTTAGCAACGTCGTGTGGGCTGTGTCGCATTAACTTCATTTCAGCGAGTCAGCATCACAGCTGCTATCATTAATATCATATGGCCTGCTTCCACTACTACTACTGCTACTACTACAACGCCTAATGGTGCTTTTTACTAATACTGCTTTCTACTACTACCACATCTACTACTTCTTTTACTGTTGTTGTTGCTGTTGCTGCTGCCTTTGCAACTATTACTACTGCTGCTGCTGCTCCTACTACTACTTTTCCTGATGCTTCTACTATATTACTACTAGTAGTGATACTACTGCTGCTGCTGCTCCTGCTACTACTTTTCCTGATGCTACTACTGTATTACTACTAGTAGTGATACTACTGCTGCTGTCGCTGCTCCTACCAATTATTCTTTTTAGACTATCAATCCTTTTACGCTGAAAAGGGTTTCGAGAAATCTCAAGTTCGTTACATGGCATTAAAGATGACATGACTGCGTTTCTAATCAATATCATCAGTGGTGTCATTTCCGTTGGTGGTGGTGATGGTGGCGGTAACATTTTCAATCTAAAACTAAAAATAAAATAAAAATGTTGCTGAGAACTAAAGTAGCAATCATCATCATCATCATCATCCTCATCCTCATCCTCATCATCATCATCGTTATCATTAATGTTATTGTTATAATCATTATTATCATTATTAAGAGAGCTCTAGGGAGAACTTGACAGAAAGTCTTAAGAGAAACAGTCTCCTTTAGACTGAACGCTAAACAGAGTTATCAGTTTTCCAGTGGAGACAGTAAACTGAAGTTTCCTACGCAACATGCGTAAGATGCACGTGACAGAAGACTTGATAGTGATGAAGGGCGTTTTCCCCGAGAAAGTCAAAGAGAAAAAAAAAATGAGAGAAAGAAAAGAAAGACAGCGAGCTGATGATACTCGGCACCTGACTGCTATTTAGTGACCAGTGACAAGAATCTGGGCATTTTAAAACGTAGTTGTGTCGGATAAACTGATCTGAGTTTAAACATTGGTGTCGGTCAGTGATACCATAACACACGCAGAGAGAGAGAGAGAGAGAGAGAGAGAGAGAGAGAGAGAGAGAGAGAGAGAGAGATTCTACTTATCTTCTTGTTTACCAACCAAAGCGGTTTTTCCATATAATTTTGCCATTTCTAGTTAGTTATCTGGCTAGCTAGGTAGTTCATAAGATATTTTGTCAAATTATTGCCTGTGGAACTGGTTAATTCTCTAGTTATTCAAATTCCTGATTGGCCATATCGATTAGACTGAACGTTTTCTTCGCAAATGCGGGATGCGTATCAAGGGAAAGCAACCATCAGCAGGTCACTATCATTGGGTTACATCCCTTCCGTACCAATGCATCGTGCATGGATTGTGGTGTAACTTATAAGTGAGAGAGAGAGAGAGATTGATTGATTGATTGATTGATTGATTGATTGATCTTTAATACCCAAGGATGAAGATTTTAGGCCAAAGCCTAGTCTTACAATCTGTCCTTGTCATGCATACATTATTTCAGCACATATCATTCATACAGACAATTGAACATAGCAACATGATAATCTAATTCTACAATGATAAGCAAACTGCTCATAAAAGCACTAATGAGATGGGGGATTGTAAAACAAAAGGAAACTTACAAGCAAACAAACAAACAAAAACTACAGAGAGAGAGGTCAGAGGAGGGTGGGGAAGAGAGAATGGTCGTAGGGGGAGGAGAAAAGGGATGGTAGACAGAGTGGAAGTGGGGATGAGCGATTTTAAACGGAGTAGGTTTTATGTTGAGACGATTTATCCAAAGTATGGTTCACAGAAGACTTGGCGAATGGACGCTAATCATTGTAATCGAATAATTTAACTACTGAGACATAAAATGTTTATGCAAATGTTCCTTGAAAGGTTTTAAAGTATTCATGTTTTGTAGATTCGGTGGAAGTGAGTTCCAGACATATGGTCCAGAGTAAGCTAGACTTGTTTGTATAGATCAATGCGTGGGTAGGGAAGAAGGAATTTCGTCGAGCCAGAAAAGCTGTTTGATCTGATAAAAAGGGCATTGATATAACATGGCATAGTATCTGTCAAGATTGTAAACATAAATGATGCCTTGTTGAATTCCAATTGCCTATTCAGAGAAGTATGTTCAGCGCTTTTAGGTTTTCGTCTGTTGTTAGAGATACAGCTGGATGGAGTAGCTTTGCTGCACGTCTATGGAGAGAATTCAGCCTTTTTTTGTGGACGTCACTACTGCCGTTGAGGCGTAATTTATACGTGACATTATGTGTGCATTGAAGAAAAGTTTAAGCACATTACTGTTGACGTAGCGCTTTAATTGAGATAACAGGAAAAGGTGTTTTGAGACTACCTTGCATATGTTATTTAGATGAGATTGCCATTTCAATTCTTTATCTATCGTTAACCCTAAAACACGATGCTCATCTACCTGCTCGATGGAAGTGCCATTCAACTGAAGTTTTAGGCAAAGAGGAGTCAACTGGTGTTTTTGGCGGGTAGCTATAAATCATAGATTTGGTTTTGGCTGGGTGTATGACCATTGAGTTTGAATGACACCAGTCTGACACGTCGTTTAGACTTTCCTGGAGAGAAGTTTCTATTGTTTGTAGATCACTACCATTCGTTTGGAGCGACGAGTCATCAGCAAATAAATCTGTCGTGACCTTTTCATCTGATACGGACAATGGTAAATCATTGATGAAGATGCAGAATAGTAGGGGGCCTAGTACAGAGCCCTGTGGGACTCCATGTCTGACAAAGTCTGAAGTGGAGGTTTTCCCATTAAGCGCCACATACTGAGTCCTATCGTTCAAGTATGATTGGAATAATGAGATTGTCGGGGTATGGTTCAAGTAGACAGATAGTTTCTTTAGAAGAATGGAATGATCAACAAGATCAAACGCCTTTTTGAAGTCAAGAAAGACAACCCCTGTCATTTGTGATTGGTTCATATTTGAAAGCCATGAGTCACACATTCGTGATAATGCTGTGTGGCAGGAGTGATTAGATCGGAATCCAGATTGGAGTGGGTGAAATAGTTTGTTTTTCTCCATGAACTGAGATACGTGTGTGTGTATGTGTCTTTCAAGGGTTTGGATAGAATCGATAGTAAGGATATAGGTCTGAAATTATTTGGATCCGACAAATCATTTGATTTTGGAAGGGGGATTACTTGGCGTTTTTGAACGCCTGAGGGAAAACATTAGTTCAATGGATAGATTATATATGTATGTAAGAGACTCAACAATGTAAGGTAGAGCGAGTTTGAGAAGAAATGTGGGTATGTTATCAGGACCCATGGATTTTTTATTCTTTAATTGCGCTATGTGCATACCTACTTCATGTACAGCAAGAAGGGGAATTATAATTGAGTTACTGAATCCAAGTTTTTGTTTGCAAAATGATATTAGGGAAGTCGGGCATGTATATTCATTTGGTGCTCTTATAGTCTGTGAAGCTTGAGTAAGGGTATCTGATAATGACAGAAAGTGGGTATTAAATTTGTCCGGGGTGATGTTGGTGCTTGAAGTTTGTGAATTTGTACGCTTGTTGCGTACAATAGTGTTTATTGCCCTCCACATTGGCGCTGTGGATTTTGCATCCGTTATCATTTGACTGAAGTAGTCTCGTTTGGCTTTTTCAACTTCGTTTGAAACAAAGTTTCTCTGCTCTTTGTATTCGTCAAACAAATTTGCTGCCTTGAGTTGGTCACGTAGTACCATTTCTTGCAGCAATTCTGGAGTTAACCACGGGTTCATCTGCGGATGCCTAACTCTTTTTTGATGTAACGGCGCGTGTTTATATTTAGATGGTGAGGAATGTTTGGTACCAGAAGGACAGTGCATCATCGACGTCTGAGTAATTATAAGTTAAGTGAAATGGGGAAACGTTTAAGTCATAGAGGTATGCTGCTTCATTAAACTTTTTGAAAGAGCGGTATTGGATGGTCGTGTGACCTTTGGGTGGTGGTTTTGGGAGCTAGAGAGAGAGAGAGAGAGAGAGAGAGAGAGAGAGAGAGAGAGAAGAGACAGACAGACAGACAGACAGACAGAGAGACAGAGACAGATGATGATGCTGATGATGATAATGATGATGATGATGATAATTATGCTGATGATGATGATGATGAGGAGGAGGAGGATGATGATGATGGGGATGATGATTTTTATTTCCAAGGTAACAAATCAACAAACACATACTTTTTTTCATCCGGCCCTTGCCCCGCAAAGGGACTAACTAAGCATGACCAGCAGATCTAAACTTACAAAACTTTCAACAAACATTCATACCTCAAATATACATCAAAATGTGGACGATTGTTCCTCCATTAACATTGACGAGGGAGAGAACGAACGAACGAACGAAATGTTGTTTAATGAGGGAAAAAAATAAGCACAAGTCAGTAGCTTTTTTTTTCATCCAGCTCTCAAAACAATAAATACATGGAAGAAATCAGTGCACAGAACTGCATAAAAACTCATAAACAACCAATGAATACATGGAAAATTAGAATAACAGGATGCACAATCTAACTAAGGAAGAGAGTGTGGGAGAGGGGGAGGGAGGGAGAGCGACACAAAGAGAGAGGTGGGTGGGAATTGGAGACACAGAATAAAGAGACGGAGTCTCTGACACAAGAGAAGAAAAAGGGAAGAAGAAGAAGAGAGGAGGAGGAGGAGGAGGAGGAGGAGGAGGACACAGACAAAATTGGCACATCAAAAACGACAAACAACAATGAAGAAGAGTCGAAAAAATCAAGTCTGCAATAAAGAAAAAAGCTGAAAGACACCAGCCCATGCCCAACTCAGCAGCAAACAACACTCCCATACAACGTCATCATCATCATCATCATTATTACCACCACCACCACACTACTACTACTACTACTACTACAACTACTACTACTACTACTACTACTACTGTCACGACCGACCCCGGGAGGTCTCCCCTGACAGGATCGGTCTAGATGGGAGTGAAGGGAATGGCTGACCTCGCACGCCTCGCAAGAGCCCACAAAGAGAAAGATACGATACAAAAAACCCCATTTATTCACACCACAAAATAAGCATTCCCCAAAACACACAACATGCACAATCACAATCAAGCACTCCAACGCACACAACATGCACAATCACAATCAAGCACTCCAACCCCCACAAAATGCACGATTAAAATAAACATTTCACCATACGACGTACCCCAATCACAATAAAAGCATTCCAGCACATATAACATATAACACAATATAAAGAAACATTTTCCCGCATCGATCCCTTCTAACACCATGGAGTGCGTCCACAAACCCCCGCCTCTGTCAAGTCTACTGGGAGCACCCGTCGCACTAGGTGCTCCGAACCGGTCGGTTCTCGCAGGGGAGTCGCTTAAGCCGACACCCTCGACTCACGAGCAGGCAGTGAAGAGCGCGTCCCGGGGGGGGGGGGGGGGGGGGGGGGGGGGGGGGGGGGGGGAAACGTGGCGCTGTTACTGGAGGTCCTGGACGGGGTCAGGGCCGGCCATCAAGACGGCGGGGTCCTCTACCAGTCCCGGTCCCGACCCCAGCGTGGCCTCGACCAGCGCGTGGCACCATCCAGTCCGTGGTCTCAGCCAGAGCGTGGCCTCAACCACACGTGGCAAAACCCTCCATCCGTGGTCCCCAGCCAGAGCGTGGCCTCAACCAGCACGTGGCACCATCCATCCGTGGTCTCAGCCAGAGCGTGGCCTCAACCAGCACGTGGGACCAACCAGTCCATACTCCGGGTGAAGCCCCCGGGGGGGGAGGGAAACGTAGCTGGGAGGAAGAAGAAAGGGAGGGAAGGAAGAAGGAAGGGGGAAGGAAAAAGGGGAACTGGAACCCCGCCGTCAGTAACAGTCTGACCCATCTGTCAAATCTTAACACCACTCGCATGATGGCGAGGGAAGTCTACAAAACGCACACAGTAAACCCATCGAATCAGGAATGTTCACCAGGGTCTTTTCCCCCACGATGCAGGGAAAAGACCGCATTAAATCAACAGGTTATAAAAAAATATGAATTTTCTTCACCCTTCTCTCACTCACGTTTAAAAATTTGCCTTTCTTAGGAAAAACCAACACAGCGACCATCGCTTTATACCGCCACCACATTTTGCAAAAAAATAATTCAATGGCATAATTGTCACATTTCAAAAGAACACAAATCTCCAACCACGCATTCCGAACGACAAATCATGCGTTACGCACGCTCGCGAACATAAAACTCGTTCTCCTTGCACACACAAACAGACGGTGGCCGAAGGATAAGAGTCCGGCGAATGTGACAGGGCGGACGAGCGAGACCAAGCAAGTTTCCCAACCCTGAATCACCAGGTTTCTCCCCCCATCCCCACCGACTACCGCATCACCAGACATAAACAGGAGAAAGAATTTTGGAAATAATTTAGAATGGGCCCGGTTAAAGATTGAATTAACCAGAGAAAAGGTCTCAAACAATATTTCTCTTACAATTTTGAAAACAAAAGAAAATTGCGCAAAAGAGGGACTAAGCCGGGTAACAACAACAAACCAAAACAAACAAACCACGAAACGATGCTTACCAGCTACCCTGGGGGGGTCCAAAGGGGCCCCCTTTCCCCCCCT
>JAFLJL010005681.1:5000-12997 GCA_018398815.1 Conus ventricosus | reverse complement strand
TTTTGTGATTTAATGTTACGGAAACCATATCATAAGAGCCTGTAGATGATAATCATTGCTCAGTTATAGAGCCAGCAGAAATGAGCACCAGACCCTCACCCAACTTACCTTTGCAGGGTGTCACAGACTGTCCATCGTATGACAGTGCTAATAACAGTAATGGTGACTCTGACTCAATTTCACACAGGCATGGATGTGCAGAGGAAATCAAAAATGGGATCACAGTGAGAGCAGTGCATGAAGGGGCACATGATAATACTTTGTTTATTAACGACATTCGGTCAGTGCTCTAGAATTTCATTCTGATTTGAGACTGCATCACTAGAGCCTTACTCAAGGCTTCCTGTTATGATAACCTGGTGCCAACCAGGCTTAAAAGATGCAGATACCTGGAGTGTAGGTTAGTCTCCATTAACCAGGGAAATTTTACTGTGTGGTTCCAGTCCTCCTGTTTGAACCCATAGCTTTTTGAATTTTTTTTGTTAAAGCTGTCATTAGAAGCCAGCCAGGGCCAAAACTTCCCTAAAATAAATGCATATTGGATTTTAACATAGGAGGACATCCCAGCGCACAAGTATACGTGGTATGAAGTGGATGTTGTGTGGAGATGACATTGAATTAGTTTACACATTTGATCAGGCATGATTATCAATGTATGACAAGCAAACAACTTAATAGCATTATTCCTCACTTATTGTTTTGTGCTAATTTGATTTGATTTAATGTCTATGCCTTACTAAAAGAAATGTAAGGTAGTGAACATAACATTTTTTTTGCCGTTAACATTTATTAATTTATTAATCTGCCTTTCTTGGTTCTGAAGAGACTTTCCATTTGAAGATTGCTGTCTCATTGATGCTCCTAAAAGTGCTCTTGGAAGCACCTTTCAACCAAAAATGTTTAGCTTTCAGTGAGTTTTGCATGCATGCACAGGTGCGAGTCAAGGCTGAATCTATTTAAGGTTTTCTTTGACAGTAGAGAACTCTGTACAGTTCTTCAAACATGTGAAAGTGTTACTCTTAGTTAGTATGGCTTTATAGGTTGATGATTATGAAGATTTTTTGCAGTACTTAATGGTTGTGAAATATATGTATGGTGACGCATAAAATGTTTTTGTTGTTTTTTGCATTACTTTGGCGTCTTTATGCCATTTTCATATGTGTGCAGGAACCCCTGAGAGTAGGTTTTGGTTAAAAAATGTTTAGGACATAGGATAAGATAAAATGAGTAATAAGCAGTCGTTGCAAATTTAATGAGACTGGGCATCTTTTAGTGCGCATTTTGCACCACATGATATAAAAAATAGACAAAAATGTGCTTCTCACAAAAACTTCCCACACATAGCCATTAGTAATGAATGATCTTCCAATGATTTCGAATTATTTTTACAAAGTGCTTCTATGTGAAAAGAATGTTGAGTCCAAACATGGTTATCCATTTAATCATAGCCTGTACTGTTTATGTATGCATGTTGGACTTGATTTTCCTATTGTTATACTAGAACCATTTGTGTTTTCATATGTATTTTTTTCTGGTGTGTTCCAGGAGAAAATGGCGAAGATAAGTCTCCATAGCCTGAAGGCTCTTTTCCAGCAGAATTGACAACGGACAACAGTAAACCACTGTGGGCATACAAACTGAGAACCACATAGCCTGCCAAGATGATGGTCAATGGCCAACTCACCCTCGAAGAGGATTATGATGAAAGCTATGTTCCAACTGAGGAAGGTATGAAGTGGTTTTATTTCGTAGCAGTTTGTTTTGTCAGTGTCAATTTTAACCAGACAGTGAATCACGCAGATGGATAAATTACACACGATGAAAGTGGCCATGTTTCTCTTCACCCAGCCGCACACTTCATCAGTAGCACTAGCAGCTAGACAATTAAGCAGTCATCTGTAGTGACAAAGACTTGGATTTGAGACCTTTTCTTGTATAATTAATATCTGTCTGTCTATCAATCTATCTATCTATGTGTGGGTGTATACATGTGTCTTATCAATATGTCTGTCTGTTTATGCATCTATGTAATTGTGTATGTACATCTCTCTCTGTGACGTCAACGTAAATTATGACGTCAACTTAAAATGACATATTTAACTACATGACGAAATAATGATATGAGACAAGGAAGGGAGCAAGAACTAACGGCCGAGGATTTGGTGTCCAGCCTAATTTATTTGTTTAATCATCGTTTTTTCTCCGTAGTGTTACTATGTGGAGAGGCTGACCGAGTGGTCAGTAGTGCATCGTGTTCACTGTGTATGTGGGATGCTTTTGATGACGGTACCAGCGGAATATGTAGCAGGAAATGTATTTGTTATAAAATTGTTGTGAATGCTGTGTGCGCGAGAGTGACTTAAAACTCCTGTAAGAATATTTAATATGTGCTCCAATTGTACCACCGCATGTGTGTCGGTGGGCTATATTTATTGATGTGAACACTGTAGTATAAATACACGGAGAAGTTAATATTTGTTTTAGATCAACGGTGCGTCGAACCGAAGTTTATTGTGTTCTATGGGACTTTGGTGAAATTGTGTTCTCCGGGGATTCAATATGGTTTTTACTGTGCTTTATGAATCTGCGGTTCTTCTCCTGTGGTTTGGGCTGTGCTTTATGAATCTGCGGTTCTTCTTCTGCGGATTGCTGTGCTTTATGAATCTGCGGTTCTTCTCTGTGGATTGCTGTGCTTTGTGAATCTGCGGTTCTTCTGCTATGGGTTACTGTGCCTTGTGAATTTGCGGTTATTCTTCTGATAGTTCGACGTAATATATTGTGCTTGCTGTGTTGAGACCCTGTTTCTTCTTCATCGCTTGTGTTTTGTGAAGGGCTGTGTTTTACCGTGTGGGGACCTTGGTTATCCGTCTTCGTTATTTTAATGCTGTAGACTGTGGCGTGGGTACTGTGGAACTGAATGCGTTGATTGTATATGTGAGATAACTGTGGACGGCGCCGGCGAGATATGTGAATTATATTAAGATACGTAGTATGATACGCTGATATATGATGATTGAAGTGTCTTATGTATTGATGTCTTAATTGACGTGCATTGATCTGTATTCTATGTAATGGCATGTATTGATTTGGTAACGATTCATATTGATGGTTCAGGCAGCATAATTATAAAGAAAAGAAATCAAACTCGTGTGCTGCCTGGCTATCCATGTACGTATGGTGTGGGTGTGTGTAGGTAATAATTATTACACGCATCCAATCTTTTGAGAGCGAGAGTCAGACAACAAAATACGCACCGCACACATCCGTAACATCTGGTGACCCCGTAGTTAAATTTCTTTTGCTATTGAATTAAAAATAGGCTTAGTGGTAGGATTTGTTTTTGTACACCTATAATTGCCCAATTAGAAGTGATAGGTCTCGTTCACAGACTTTCCTTTTGAACAATTGATTGTGTTGTATTGTTTTGTTTTATGACTGTTTTGTCTACTTTCTTTCCCGTCTCCAGCGTAACGGGGTATCTCCTTCTGTATAGTTTCTGGAGATACGAGGGCCTAGTTCCTTGTTCTTCCTTCCTTTGTGGGCTTTAATTTTATTATCTTCAGTCATCTCTCTGATTATTTCTGTTACCATCTTTACTTGGGGATTGTGTTGCTTCTTCAGCATTCTTAGGGTTCTTTCTCTTGAATGAGTGCGTGTGTGAGTGGCTGCCCTGAACCAGTTTTTGAAAAAAAAAATTATTAGTTGTTTCATTTGAATGCTTAGTGTGTAAAACAACAAAACAACAAAAAACAATACATTGATTATATTGTTATTACTCTCATGCCATTGCTTGATTTATACTTGTTGCTGAAAATTTAGCATTGTTTTACCGATTGTGTTTTTCTTTCTCCCATATCCCTAAAATCCTGTTTCATTGTTTATCTCTATCTTTGTGTTGGTTGGGTTTGATAATACTTAGTCTTTTTAAGAGTGATTGCCGTTAATGCTTGTTTGAAAAAAAAAAAATCCTCTTTGGAATCATATATATTTTAGTGGACAGGGGTTTTCAAATTTTTTTTGCTTGTGATAGCAATTGTTTGTATTTGATCCACTAGTGTGTGTATCGGGTTTGACAGGACATTATTTCATATTTTCATGATGGCACAGAAGGCTAAGGAAGAAAGTCCTGTTGTGTCCTCTGTGGACGAGGACAAAGTTTTCGCTAAATATTTACAACGAGGTAAGGTATGTGGTCTGGAGGGAGAAGATCTGTTGGCCTATGTTGACAAGTGTATTGCCAGGACATGGAAAGAGAGGAAAGAATGCGATTGAAAGAATTTCAGTTGAGAGTACAGGAAGAAGAGATTTATAACTAAAAGAGAGCAGATACAGATACAAGAGGAAACTAAAAGAGAGCAGATACAAGAGGAAACTAAAAGAGAGCAGATACAGATACAAGAGGAAACTAAAAGAATGCAGTTACAAATTAACTTCTCAGCAGAGTGTGGTCTCAGGACAGGACAGTGAGAGTCAGGGTTCGGGTTTTCCCAGGTTTAACGCCCCTCGCCCAACCTTTCCTAAGTTGCCCCCTTTTAAAGAAAGAACTGATAAATATAGACAGTTACTTGTTTCGTTTTGAAACCATGCTCGTTCCTTGGGATGGTCTGAGAGTTTGTGGGTAACATACCTGTCTGCACTACTTGAGGGTTCTGCTTTAACTCTCTATCACAGTCTCGCTGAAAATAATGTTGTGTCTTACGAGCTTTTGAAAGAGAGCTTGCTGAAAAAATTTCAATGTACTCCAAGATGGTTTTCGTAAGCGTTTTCGTGAGGCTAAGCCTAGCTCCGATGAACCTTTCGAGACCTTTGCAGTTGAACTTAGGCGTTTGTTTGACCGTTGGGTCTCTTTGTCAAAAATTGATAAGTCTTTTGAAGATCTGGTGGATCTTATTTTGCGTGAGCAGTTTTTGGAGTGTGTCTCAAAGGAGTTGGCCACTTTTTGTGTGAGAGAGATGTGAAAACTTTTGATGAAATGATCAAGTCTGCAGAGTCATACAGACGTGCTCATCCATCTAAGGTGCTTTCTAGGAAAGCTGATGTAAACATTTTTGCTTCTGTTGGGTACAAAACTCCTGGTCAATTTGATAGAAATCCGTATCCCGGTCAGTCTGATAGAACTCCGTACTATGGTCAGTCTGACAGAGGAAACAGATACTCAACTTTTCAAAACAGTGGCCACTACTCTGCTTCCTCGGCTGATCGTGGAAGTAACTTTGGTGGTAGCTGTTATTATGGTCATCAGAGCTTTGGTTACTCAGCTGGTCGTGGAAATAACTTTGGCGGTAGCCGTTATCGTGGTCGTGGCGCCGTTATACCTATGGCAAAGAGTTTCCCAGGAAGTGCTTTTGATCAGCCTGCTAGTGTTGTGTGTTTTTTGTGTAAGAAGACAGGACATGTTGCTGTTAGGTGTCCATGGAAGTCAGGTAGAAACCCCTGTAGAATTTGTAACCTTAGCACCCAGATGAATGTCCTTTTGTAGTTAGTAACTCCACTGTTGTCGAGAACTCAGCCGACAGCAAACAGTCCAGTGCTTGTTGCTCTGTTCTTGATACTCCTTTTGCTTGTCTAGCTGCTGGTGAGTTCACAGGCAAATTGCATTTGGAGTCTGGTCTGTGAATGGCACTTTGAGTTCTGTTCTGCGTGATACTGGTGCTACTATTTGTGGCGTTCGCAAAGGTTAGTTTCTGACAGTCAGATGCTAGGAACCACAGTGAAGTGTGTTTCTTTTGGTGGTCGTGTGGATGAGTTTCCACTGGCTACAGTTTCAGTCAGTTGTCCTTATTTTGTGGGCGATTTGACTTGTTGTGTCTTGGATAGCCCTGTTGCAGATCTCATTGTGGGTAATGTGCCTGGAGTTTCTGTGAGCGGTGAGTTTAGTGATGTATCTGGTGAACCTTTCTCTTTAGCCGCCGTTACGAGGGCTAGAGCTAAGCATGTTGTGGACAAAAAGCCTTTGTGTCAGATCCCTAATGGTCTGAACATTTCCCGTTCTGATCTTGTTCAGAAACAGAAGGATGAGTCATTGAAGTCTTGCTTTCAGTTAACGTCTTCTGATGTGTCTGCTGTGTCTACTTCTGATGTTGTACCTACAGTCGTTCTTTCACAAGGTACTTCAGTGCCTGGGTTAGAGATAGCGCCTTTGGCTTGTGAGCAGGAACAGGTTTCTCTTGAGCACTCTCCAGGAGTTGGTCTTTCTGTGGATCCCTCTCGGAGTCTGTTTGTACTGTTCGTGAAGTAGTGTGTACAGTTGGTGTAGTCCAGGACTGTGATGACGCTTTACCCATCCCACTTTAACTGTTCCGATGGCGTCTTCTATGCCAGATAAAAATGTTCATTCTGTACAGTTTGATTGTACTTTGTCTGACAAAAGTACCAGGGAGTTGCGTGTAATCTTTGATGATTTTCAGGACATTTTTGACCCCAAACCAGGTTCTTTCTCAGGTGATGCACTATTAGAGATCCCTCTTACAACAGATGTCCCTGTTAGAAAGAAGTGTTATGATATCCCCTTTTCTGCGAAAGGGGGTTGTTTGAGAGAGAGATTGGTATCATGTTGGATCTTGGAATCATTGAGCCATCGAATAGTCCGTATACATCTCCAGTTGTGTTCGTCAGGAAGAAAGATTGTACGTGTCGTTTCACTCCTGTGTGTGCTGATGCTTTGAGGAAGATTCCGGGAATCTTGTTTCTGCACCTGTGTGTTGTTACTTAGACTGGTTAATACTTTTGTGTTCAGGACTGATGCTAGTTCTGTTGATTTGGGTGCTGTATTGCTCCAGTAGAATGATGATGTCCTTCACCAGTCGTATTCGCTAGTCGAAAGTTGCTGAATCGTGAGAAGGGCGTACAGCACTATTGAGCGGGAATGTTTATCCATTGTCTCTACCCCGTGGGGGTATGGAGAGCTGACTGAGTGGTCAGTAGACATTGTATGTGCATTATCATCTGGGTGTGGGGTGCAGCCCGTGCCCAACCATTGTCTCTACCCCGTGGGGGTATGGAGAGGCTGACCGAGTGGTCAGTAGACATGTGTGGTCTCTACCCAGTGTGGGTATGGAGAGGCTGACCCGAGTGGTCAGTAGAAATCATATATGCATTGCCATCAGGGTGTGGGGTGCAGCCCATGCCCAGCCGCCGTCTCTACCCGTGTGGGTATGGAGAGGTTTTTCCGTGAGGTCAGCAAAAAAGCTAGCATTTAAAAGGGCTTCAGAGTTCGTTGGGACGACAACTTGTGTTCTTCTGTTGTGTGAGAGTCCCTGGAAGGACTCCACGAACTGCTTCTGAGCAGCTTCTTTTCCGTCGAGTGAATGTAATTTGTAGGTTTGTGTATTCTGCTGTTTGTTTACTTCTTTAAAAAAAAAAAAAAAAAAAACATTCGGTCATTGTTTTTTTCTTGAGGAGGGGGAGTATTGTGACGTCAACGTAAATTATGACGTCAACTTAAAAATGACATATTTAACTACATGACGAAAATAATGATATGAGACAAGAGAAGGGAGCAAGAACTAACGGCCGAGGATTTGGTGTCCAGCCTAATTTATTTGTTTAATCATCGTTTTTTCTCCGTAGTGTTACTATGTGGAGAGGCTGACCGAGTGGTCAGTAGTGCATCGATGTTCACTGTGTATGTGGGATGCTTTGATGACGGTACCAGCGGAATATGTAGCAGGAATGTATTTGTTATAAAATTGTTGTGAATGCTGTGTCGCCGAGAGTGACTTAAAATCCTGTAAGAATATTTTAATATGTGCTCCAATTGTACCACCGCATGTGTGTCGGTGGGCTATATTATTGATGTGAACACTGTAGTATAAATACACGGAGAAGTTAATATTTGTTTAGATCAACGGTGCGTCGAACCGAAGTTTATTGTGTTCTATGGGACTTTGGTGAAATTGTGTTCTCCGGGGATTCAATATGGTTTACTGTGCTTTATGAATCTGCGGTTCTTCTCTGTGGATTTCTGTGCTTTATGAATCTGCGGTTCTTCTTCTGCG
>JAFLJL010005681.1:0-2500 GCA_018398815.1 Conus ventricosus | reverse complement strand
GGAACTGAGTTTTTTTTTAGGAATGTGGACTTTTTTTTTTAATGCATTATTTATTAACAATTTTGAAACAAGTTTGATGTTAACGTGTTCAGTGTTGCCACATGGCTTTTGACAGGCCACACAACATGCTAATTCTGTTGGGTGTGAATGAGGAAAGGGGGCAGAAGCTGAAGTGTGTGTGTGTGTGTGTGTGTGTGTGTGTGGTGTGTGTGTGTGTGTGTGTGTGTGTGTGTGTGATATGAATACACACACACAAAACACAACACACACACACACACACACACACACACACACACATACATGTATATGCCTCCACCAGCACACACACACAGGCATGCACAGACACGCATGCTCACATACATACACACATGCTCACTCACACACACATACACACATACACACACACACGCACACACACACACACACACACAACACACACACACACACACACCCCACACACACACACACACACACACCCTGCTTTCACACATGCATCCATGCATGCATTTCACGTATAGCATGATTTTAAGGCACATTTGGTCAGTAAAGAGTATGGTCTTGAGATGTTAAGGGAAAGGAACAAAATCAGAGCAATAGAAAGAGAAAGACAGTTGGTTCCAAGCAAAGGCGAAAACATAAAGATCTAGATCAACAAGCAGATCCAGACTCCGTTGGACCATGGAGGTCTGGGCTTCACGAGTGCTTTTTTTAGTAACAGATGGTATACTATGCAGTAAGCTATGAAGAGATGAAAGCTTGTGAAAGACCTGTTTCTCCTGGTCTTTTACTTTAGTTTCTATTCCTGTCTTTCTTGGATTATTTTTTTCATGTTGTTGCTGTTTCTTTCTTTGTCTTTTTTTATGTTTGCCAAACTGGGGTTTTGTAGTACCACAAGGTAATATGGATTTGTGTGGATTTGGGGAGGTGACTGGTTGGTGGAAGTTCAATATGATATTCAAAGTTGAACTGCCCTCTGACAACATGAAATGATTGATGTTTTATGCACATAGTGGTGTTGACTTCACATGGTTCAGGCATTTTTCATTGTGCACTTTTCACCTTTGTTGTTGTTGTCGTACTGTTGAGAAAGATGAAATATTGGTGGTGGGGTGGGGGTGGGGGGAGGGGGAGGGTTGAAACAGACAAACAGGTGGTGTGGAGGGAAGGAAGAGAGTTCAGCTGGAAGAGAATAGGGCAATGGGGGAGGAGAAGGGAGGAGAGGATGCAAAAGGATTCAGATCTATATATGTATTTACACCTAGATCACATGCAAAATGGTTTGAAGTATACTTTGCGTCTATATAATAGATGGATTTACAACATACCAGTAGGTCTTTACTCTGTTCTCTCCCCCACTCTCTCTGTCTCTATTTCTCTGTCTTCTCTCTCTCTCTTTCTTTCTATCTCTTCTTCTCTGTCTCTGTCTCACCCTCCCACTCTCTCTCCCATTTTCTCTCTCTGTCTCACTCACACACACACACACGCACGCACGCACGCATGCACGCACGCACGCACGCACGCACGCACGCACGCACGCACACACACACACACACACACACACACACACACACACACACAGACACGCACTCTCTCTCTCACTCACATCACTCACTCACTCACTCAAGCATGTGCTTGTGTACTCACACTCACTCTGACATACTTCCATGGTTATTCACATTGTTTTATTGGTCAGATGCTATGAAAACAATGTTTTCCTCTAGAAGAGCTGCTTTTCTGCTTCTTGTTGAATGTAGGAGGGATAAAATTGTAAAAAACAAACAGAACAACAGTAAAGGGCGTGGGTGAAGTTGGGGTAAGAAAAAAAAAAAGGTGTAGTCAGCTCTGAAATTAATGTTTTCAAGCTGAGATAATCAGCCTGTGTCACAGTGTACAATGTGATGCCGCCCAAGTAGATAAAAAAAAAAAGCTGTAGCTTTTTTGCCAATGCAAAAACTGTCCAGTTCATAGTTGAAACCTGGATAAATGACCTAGTGATGTCACACAGCATGTAGGATCATGCACATCCATACACATTAATACACATAGTCACATTTTCACTTGCAAACATGTTCACATAAACACACAGACAGACTACATGTAACACATGCACGCGTGCACACCACACACACATGCACGCACACACTCATGCACGTACACACACACACACTTAGGTAAAAAAAAAAACAGCGTTGTTCTCTGGAGCCAAAGAACATGGTAACTGAAAATTGGAATTTACCTTGTTTTGGTACTGAGAATGACTTTGTCATTTGGCAAAACCTAGGGTTGCACATAGTTATATGTGAACAAAATCCACACCTCACTACCACCCCACACAAAAAAACTTTCAAAGATTTCAGTTGCTGAAGTAGAGGTTGTTGTCTTTTTTGTGGAAACAACAAAAGCACACATTATGGTGAAAAAAAAAATGCTTTTATTCAAAAAGAAATAAAAACAAATAAACAGGGAAAAAAAGGTGCAAGCAAAGTTCATTTTGGACAAT
>JAFLJL010005680.1:10000-14341 GCA_018398815.1 Conus ventricosus | reverse complement strand
GGATTTTAAAAAAAGGACCGCCCCAGCCCTTACCTTCCACGCTCAAACGCCACCCGTTGTACGTGGCAACGGGAACATACTATACTACTAACTCCTATAGAACCCAATAAAACCTAGCAGACTCCTGACTTCTGTTTTGGTCTTTGGTCTCTCTGAATTCATCATCTTCTCCACCTTTCCTCTTTCCGGCTGCTTTGTGTCGCCTCCGACAACAAAACCTAGGAACTCCTACTGTCTAGCCCTTCATACAGTGACACATCCCTGTATGACTCTTCTGGAAACTTAGGCAACAAAATCTCCCCTTCTTCTGCTGGGTCTCCTTCACCTCATCCATGATTGCTGCTGCGCCTATGTGCTGAGTCTCACGCTGATATATTTGCGGAGGAAATTTGCATGGAAAAGTTTTGGTTTCCCATTCACATCAATTCGGTAATCCCGACCGACCCTTTCAGTGATGGTGAATGGTCCTTTCCAATGCATCAGCAGCTTGTTGTGACCCGTGGGAAGCAGTACCAGGACTTGATCTCCCACCTTGCGGGATTGCTTCCTCACCTTCCTGTCATATGCTTCTTCTGACCGACCCTAGCCTCCTGCAAACCTTCCCTTGCAACCTTACATGTCTCATACCTGTGCCCACCTTTGGAACAGGGCGAGATTGGGCCCATCAGATCAACAGCCACCCTCCTGAATGGTGTGTCAATTAAAGGGGGCTGTTTAAGAGTGCCTTCCTCTTCACCCCTCTTGTGGCTGACCTTTGACACACGTCACATGACATGCAGAAACGCTTGATGTCTGCCATTGCTCCTGGCCAATGAAAATCATCGAAGATTCGGTCAGCTGTTTTGCTGGTGCCGAGATGACCCGCCATGAGCGACTCGTGACCCACTGACATGACAGTGTCACGATAACCTGCTGGTACCTCTAACTGAGTGGTCACCTTACCTGTCTTCCCCTTGGTGAACACTCGGTACAACAGCCCGCCTTTCACAAGAAATTCTGTCTCACCTCCTCTAACCTCCTGTTTCTCTCCACCTCTTGCCAACTCCCAAGACTTCACGAGCGAAGGGTCTTGTTCCTGTGCAGCCCTAAACTCATCAGGCGACACATCTATGCCTGACTTCCTTGCTGGAACGACTAACGGTTTATCAACCTTTCCCTCCTTCTTGCTCCGTGTTTGAACTGCTGCCCCTGTAGCAGTCAACAACTCAGGATCCCCTGGATCCCTTGCACCTGGAATATTTCCAATGATCAAATCGTGAAGGGGTTTTCTCCATCACCACGCAGACAACGCGCCTGAGAAGTAAGGGGTACGTACTTCTATCTTAGCAACTGGAAACTCCTCAACAGTGCCATCGATTAGAGTACAGGTCGGATTTGCCCTGTCAAATCCCCTTTATATCGAACCAGCTTGTTCGTACTACCCCGCATGAACAACCAGTTGTCCTCGTAACACTTCACCCTCTGCCTGGCCAATCCACCCTTCTCCACTGGTAACGAACCACTCAGCCTAGTGCCCTCCATCCTGACACTGACTGCTGTCCATGCTAGCCAAAGGCTGCACTCCACCCATCTTCAGACTGAATCCCTTTTGGTTCCACGCAGGTCGTTTCCCTTGACGACCCATACCACTCTCTAGCAAGGCCTGCTGCCTTCTGGAACCTCATGCGACAATCCCGTCGCACAGTCCCTTCTTGTGGACAAATGGAAACACCTAATGTCCCTTGGGGGCCAAAGAGTGCCTTCTGCCCCACCACTGGGTTTGCAGACTTTTGCAGAAAACTCTCTCTAGTCTCCTTGCACTCACTCAACTTGGTGGTTGTTGCCTAGACCTTTTCTCCTCACCTTTAGTGCCCAAACGTGCCTCTCTATACACCATCTGCGAACTTCAACAACTCCTCCTGCTGTCCTGGCTGTCCTCTCTTTCAAATGAATGGTTAACTCAGGGCCGCAACCTGACAAAATCTGTTCTTTCATAACTAAGCCTCTTTCAACGTCAGCGAACTCCTTCTTCGTAACCACTCAACTCTAACATTTCTTCAAAATAGTGGAACATAGACGTGGCACCAAACTGAGAGTACGTCTCACCTGCTTGTAATTTAGCTGAACGAAATTTCTTCTGAATCCTTCCTCTGTGAGGTCCAATTCCCCTTCATTAAACGATTCCTCACAGCACCAAATTTAGATTGGGTGTCTGCTGGCAATGCAGTGAAAATCTGTAATGCCTTACCCGTCAATAACGCAGACAAATGATGCCCATCTTCTGGAGGCCAACCTGACTGGTCGCAAACGTTTCGAAACGACTGATGTAGCATCAATCGAATCGGTTCCTTCAGAGAATTTTGGCAACTTGGGTCGGGGAGCATAGCTGCGCACAGAGTCATGGAGACTGAACTACCCTCCTCGGTGGTCTCCTTTGTATTCTCACTTTCTCTAATTCTAATTGAACCTTTAACTTTCTGTTTCCTGCTTTTCCCTAGCCTGATTTCATTAGCCCTGAATCCTTAATTTTTCTATTTCTTGCGCTTCTACTGCGACACGTCGCCTTTCCGCGCGTTCATCTCTTTCCATCTTTTGCTGGGTTTTCAACGAATGCTCGCAAAATCTTCTCCCGAATAGCCTAAATCACGAGCGACGCTCACAAGTTTTTCAATAGGGGTGTTCTTTCTTCCGCCAATGTATCTCTTTTTTTTTTTTTTTTTTTTTTTTGGACAAGATTTTATTACTCGCCCAAAGGGTTTGGGTTCCGACACGGTGACGTAATGCCCAATCCTTAAATGTAATATATTTGGGACAACGAAATTGTTTTTAAAAGACGCCCAGCGCCGCCCCAACTTTGAGGCAAAATTATAGGCAATTGTGCGAAAAAAGTTTTGGGGGTTTAAAAAGCCAAGCCTAGTATTACTATCTTGGAAGGAATCCCAAAGCCTGTATTTAACATTTTGGGAAACTTACGTAAGACAACCCCTTGTCTGGATTACATACTTAACCCCACCCATTTCCCCTTTGGAAGTTGAAAATTATAAAAAAATGGGCCAATTTCCTGGCAGGCTCCCCAAAAAATTGTAACCTCGGTGAAATGTGTGGAGGAAGGCTACGCCACCCCAAACAACCCCAGCTTGCTTACGATTCTTTTCATTTTATCATGCTTTCGTAAAATAAAACCATAGAAAAGTCTTAACTTTACTAACATGTTCATAGAACGAAAAATCAATGCATAGGGAAATCAAATGAAATAAAAATTCTCTCCTTCCTGAATCACAAAAACCTTTATCTAAAAATCATTAAATAAAACCGGGTATTTAAAAGATTTCTACTTTCCTGGCCCGGGGGTCTTTAATATTCACGAATCCTGTCTTTTCTTTTTTTTTCTTTTTCTTTTTACTGTCACTTTACAACCGGGCACAGTGTGGCCCGGCTTGTTGGGTTTATGGGCCTGGTCAGGTGGATGTTGGCGTTTGGGTTTTGGTTTTTCTTGGCGAAATGACCTGCAGGTATGAGGTCAAAAACCCCGGTTGGATAGAAACAGTGCTATCAAAACGATCGTTCTCCCTTTTTTCTTCCTGCATTAAAGCATTGCACTCTCTTCTCTCTTTTAGTTCTTTATCAAATGGAATGGTTGCTTTTTTTTCTTTTTTTTTTTTTTTTTTTTCTTTTTTTTCTTCTTAATTAGCAACTCTCTCTCTCTTCCACTCTCTCCCAGTCCTTCCCCTGCAGACATTCATGCTAATCTCTCAACTTTGGTTTTTCCCTTCTCTCCTCCCCCCATTCTCTGCTTTTTTCCTCAGAGATTACACTCGCCCTCTCTCCCTTTTTCTCTGTTCGTTCTCCCCCCGTTTCCCCTTCCTCTCCCTGCCTTCCGTAGGGGAGAGCTACTCCCCGAATTCTCCCCCTCTTCCCCGTCTGTTCGTTTTCCTCTCCCCCTCTTCATCACGCATTCCTTTATGCCCTAAACCCCCTGCCAAGGGGGCCGTTTCCCTTGGTAGTATTTTTACCGCCCGATACCCCCAAAAATTTCTCCCTCTAATTCCATTGGATATTCAATCCGACAGTCACGCCTCACACCTTACCTCTTGGGGTCAACGGTCATTTAATTTATTGCTAGATTTCACCCCCCCCAAAACACTACCTTTTCCCCCCTTCCCCATTATGGCGCCGTGTGGCTTAAGTCGTGGGCACGGTCGTGTAAATGGCTGCTGAGTCTGGGTGGCGCCACGACGTCTGCTAAAAATGCGCGGTTCCCCAAATTGGCCAGATGGCCTGGCCCGGTGTACGTCGTCTCGCTGACACGAGGCGTGGTCAAAAGGGCTTTTTTCAGTCTGGGTGGATCGTACCGTCTCTGTG
>JAFLJL010005680.1:2500-7500 GCA_018398815.1 Conus ventricosus | reverse complement strand
AACCCCATGCAATTTTTGCTTAGCTACATTGTTGAAGCAAACATTCTTGTATCGGAAGAGCCCGCCGCTTGTAGTATAATCCCCTCCACTATGACTAATGATTTTAATAGAACTGCTTTAAGTGCTCTTTTGTCGACACTCTTAAGAGGTTTCATGCATTAGCACTAGCAACGTCAAATAGTGATGATCAATAATTGATTGAAGAGAGAACATATGTGCGTGTAGGACAATTTCCGGCATGAGGATTAAGAAATGCTTAAATCTGCACAGCTGATAGTTTGTCCTGGATATGAGCTACATAAACTGCGCAGGTGATGAGACCAAAAAGATTATTACAAGCAATACACCTAGAACTCGATGGCTAATCCACCACTTCAATTTCCTGATTAATTGATAAAAACAATGGGCTGTGGTTATGTTTTGTCTTCTCTGCCTTGTTGTTATCACATTAAGTTTTGTTTGTAGGATTCAGTGACATGTGATTTACCATTGCAACAATTACTTAAGTAGTAGCATTCTTCTGTAATGAAGTGACACAGCATCCAAGCTGGGGCTACTTGTAGGACAGTGGGAATCATCACAAAAGAGTTCACATGAATTCACATATAAAGAGGGAGATCCTTTATATAAACTGAGAACAGCAAAGGACCGAACACAGAACCGGGGTTACGCCATGTTGGATAGGTAACTTTCCTCTGATAAATTGTTTGTTGACACAAACGATTGTGGACGGTCCTTCTAGAATGATGTTATTCAGATGGAAGGTATTTCCTGGTTATACCAGTATGATAAAAAGCTTCCTGCATAACAATTTGTGGTCAATGAATCAAAAGCCTTTGCAAAATCAACAAACAGGCCCAAACAAATATTATTCTCAATTAACACTGGCTACATTGATCTACTAAGTTGTAAGCGCTGTATGACAAGAATGATTTTTTCTTGAATCCCGATTGATTTTATTTAGTAGGTTGGAGGATCAAATGGTGGCCAAGATGACTTAAATATGTGTTTTTCCAAGGGCTTGGACAGAACTTGGCAACTGGGTATAGTCTGTAGTTCAAGGTTCAGATGTGGGCTCCAATTTTGAAAATGGGTATACTTTTTGCATACGTTGAACTGAGCGGGAAAGTGACATTTATCAATGCATAAATTGTAATGTAGTAAGAGTTTCACGATATAACAGGTCTGATAGTTTCAGTAATTTTCCATCATCCCGTCAAGTCCGCGGCTTCCTACTGTTTAATTGCATAAAGCTTGCGAAACTTCACTAACTGTCATAGGTGGAACCTGTGTTGCCGGACGTCGAATGTTCAGACATTGCAAAAGTTTTGAAATTTTGAATTCATTTTGAGTCCAGTATTCTTCTTTGACACGTGTTCGGCAACTGTTGTAAAGTGTTGGTTGAGTTCATTATTGGTGTTATGGCTGGTAATTGGGACTTGTCTTTGACTGTGAAGTTTTTATTGTAAAGTTCATTTATTGCTTGCGCATAGGACTTCGAATTGTTTTTTGTTGGCTACAGAGTTCACGAAGAAAAAGGTTCATGATTTGTCTGTCCCGTTTGGATGAATTGAATTTATTACGTTGCCTTGTTAAATCCATCCGACTTCCCTTCTGCTTCAAGCAGATCGTCGCGTTAAGAAACAATCAACTTTATTTTACATCATCCACTTGGTGTTGCACTATGTTTAACACGAAGCGTTTTGAATGGCGCATGCATGTCATAAAAAATTTAATCGTGTGTAGCCAGTACTCAAGCGCTTTCTCGGATCAGTAATATTATAAACATTTAGTAAAGGGGAATTCACGAGTCAGTGAGAAAGGTAATCTCTAGGAAGTGGTCCAAAAATCTGTAAGTGATAGTTTGTGGCCAGTTTTAGGAAGTTTGATTCCACTTCTTTCCACGTAAGCAGACTGGAAAGTGTCGCTGTATCCATTCAAAGGCAAGGATAATGGTGCACAGGTCTCAATGAACGTTTGTGGTCAGAAAAGATAGATGTGGTCATTAAAGTTTGGCTAGTGAATGTTACTCTGGTTCGCATGTCTATAATTTGGGATAAGTGTATGAGGTAGTCCTATCTGACCATGAGGTTTGCACTTCAATAGATCAATGTTGAAAGCACCTAAAAGTATTCAAGTCTGTGGCATCAAGCGATGCTGCATCCATCATAGTCCGTAAACTTGTCCATCCAACCACATTTTTTCCGCTGGGTTTCGATATAAAAATCCTATTTTGATTGTTTTGTTCTCTTCAAACGTGATTACTAACCAAACTGCTCAATTCCAAAACCTTCAAGATCATAGCAAACGTTGGGCATTTAATGTTTCATGAACGTAAAGTAATATCGTAGATTTGGATCGGTGGGATCTCTGCGTACAATATTGTAGCCAGAGATTAAGAAGGCAATCAGGACAATATCTGAAAGTCTTGATCAGTGAAGCCAAATATATAAAGGGTTTGTCTTGATTGTACAGATATAGTGGGTACCTCCTGTAACTTTGTTTTTGGTAGATGGTTTATATTAAGAAGGTCCTATACGTAAGTCCCGTCCTTCCTGTGGCCATTTTGAAGATGATTTGAACCATTTGTGCAACTAAACAAATATAGCAACTAAAACAAATATTAGCAAGGATAACACTGAATAACAAAACTCAATGTGTCCGATGTATACACAACAACAACTATCTTTCAATTCCAAAAGATAAGGAATATGAAAACACGCAAGTGGAAACTACGAAATAAGTGTGATACAACACACTTACACACCAAATCCAACAATGCACAATGAAACAAGAAAGAATATGGAAAGGGACAAAAGTAAATTCACAAAGTTACGAAACACCTTGTGGCAAGTGTCACCGAAGTAGTGTCACCGAAGCTTTATCTACACCACAGGTTTCCTGAGCGTGGCTCACACACCATTCAGGTACAATTAAAACTATGATATAAAGTCCTCAATTTTCTTCAGAAATGCTAATAATGGAGTTCGCAACCACTTTTTCTCTCAGTTTATCAGATAGTCCCCGGCAGATTCGGAATTACACAGTTCGCCCCAGATGCATATATTCAAACTCTGCACTTTTCCACACGTGTAGATATACCTTAGCACACACGCACGCACCCACACACACACATCACACCACACCAGGCACGCACGCGCGCACGCACGCCGCACGCAAACGCACGCAACGCACGCAACGCACACACACACGACACACACACACACACACACACACACACACACCAGATTCAAGTCTAAAACTGGCCATATTTGAGGTGGCAGTGGCATGAAGTGTGGCCACTGCCAAAAAGCAGGTGGGAAGCTACAGGAAAAGGAGGGAATAACCATAGGAGGATACGAGGCGGTGGCATCAATTGGGGTGTGGCTTGTGGAGGCAGGTGTAGTTCTCTTACTACATACGAATTATTCCCCGCGTGGTAGTGGGCCCCCTCTGCGGCCCCACTGTCGCGGACGTCGGAGTGTGTGGTGGGTTTAGAGTGGTGGTAGGGAGGGGAGGAAAGACTTCCGATAGTGTGGGCGGCCGGGAATGCGAAGAGAGAGGTTTGTCGGGTTGAGAGGACTGTGAATTGTGTGATCTGTTTGTTCGTAACATGCGTGAGTAGGTGAATGGACGGGAGGAGGAACAGAGCGGTGATGCAACCCGGGGGAAGAGGAGAACGTCCATGGGGCGAGGCCTGTGGTCATCTGCCCTCTTGAGCCGATGCTGTCTGCCTGTTTTTCGTAGGCAAACAGATTTCAGCAAGGCGTGCTGTCCTTTTCTCGTTGGGCAGAATGGCATTTTGGTACATGCCATTCCTGGGTGCACCACTGCTGGTGTGAAGAAGTCAGTGTGGTCCCTGTAGTGCACACCCATGCCGACAGCACACCTGCTGCAGGGTCCCTGTTGCTGTGAACGGATGACTGGAATTGAAGGGTGTGTCGTCCTCTGCAGCATGATCAGAAGCCACAGTGACCTTAGGGAAAGACACCTCCGCCTGGGAAAGAAGGTCTTTCCACTTGTCCACTGCTGATGGCACTGTCTGCTAAGGCCTGACCTTTGTGCTCATCCGTGGGATCCCAACATGAACTGCAGCCAGCTCACGGTAGTTGAGGGACTCTGGCCACTGCGCCACTCAGTCCCAGCGGGGTCACTGTCAGGTCACTGCACACACTTTTTGGGGCTTGCTGTTGTGAGTGAGAAGCGGGGGGATCCACCCCTTTCTCTACATCACCCCCACTGGAATGTAGTGGTGTCCTTAGTGACACTGACATGGAGGAGAGGGTTGGGGTGTGTCCCTTATGACACTGACATGTGGAGAGGGTTTGGGGTGGTGTCCTCAGGACACTGACATGGTGGAGAGGGTGGGGTGGAGGCTGCTGACTGAAGGGACTCAGACACTGCAGTGGAGTCTGCTTTGCCTGCGCTGTTCCACCGCAGCACTGCTCTCTGTGGCAGCGCACTCCGCGGGGTGGGCAAAATGGGAGATGATGATTGGGGTGGATGATTTGGGGGAGGTGGTTTGAGGATGCCTGTCTTGGAAGGAAGATTGTGATTATGAGAGCGGGGAAGAGGTTTTTGTGTGTCTTTTGGGCTTGTTAAGTGCAGTAACTGAGTGGTGTGCATCCTATAATCACTTAAATTGGTGTCTTGCTTCTTGTAGTGGCTGCACGAAGGGCCGATACTTTCAGCTTGTAGGGATTGTGTTTGTTGTAAAAACTCTGCCTTGGACACCAGTCATCATGGAAGCAGCACACATCTGGCATGTTCCCGTGCTTTGAAGCTTGGTCACCGTCTTTGTCACTGGAAACGCTTTCAGTGTTTCTGTGGTGGTCAGCTAACGCTTTCAGTAACTGCCGTGTAAAGCGGTGTCCCTTGTTTGGGAGAGGGGAGTGGCATGACTTAGTCAGGTGGGCAGGGGTCACCTGGAGGTTGGTGAGGAGGGGGGTGAATTTTCAGTAGAGAGTGGGGGACTGTGCAGCCTGTGCACTAACGCTGAC
>JAFLJL010005679.1:0-13314 GCA_018398815.1 Conus ventricosus | reverse complement strand
AACTGTATGGTCCTTTCCTTTCAGCTAGGCTTTAGACAGCTTGCATTGCATATATGCAGGCCAACTCCATGGTTCCTTTCCCACATCAGCTAGGCTTGAGACAGCTTGCATTGCAGTTCCAACTCCATGGTTCCTTTCCCTGTCAGCTAGGCCTGTGACAGCTTGCATTGCAGAGCCTCCTCCATGTTCCTTTCCCTGTCAGCTAGGCCTGTGACAGCTTGCATTGCAGGGCCAACACTATGGTTCCTTTCCCTGTCAGCTAGGCTTGTGACAGCTTGCATTGCAGGGCCAACTCCATGGTTCCTTTCCCTGTCAGCTAGGCCTGTGGCAGCTTGCATTGCAGGGCCAACTCCATGGTTCCTTTCCCTGTCAGCTAGGCCTGTGACAGCTTGCATTCCAGGGCCAACTCCAGGGGTTCCTTTCCCTGTCAGCTAGGCCTGTGACAGCTCACGGCTGTTCAGAGCGAGTTCTTTAGTGTTCAGCGAAGCAAGGAGTTAACACTGTTTTATGTTATTTTATTCTACTTTTTAACATGCGCGCTGGTGACCTACTCGTTTTTGAGTGAACCAGTATTTTAGGAAGAAGAAGAACACCTCTCCGGTTGCTGCACTTGCCAAGGTCAGGAAGGCAGTGTTTACTGCAGGCGGCTCCCTACCCCCTAGCTTACTGCACTGTGCACAGCGCTGCCTGTCAGCCGTGCACACAACAAGTCCAGCAGCTATGTTTTCGGCAACGCTGCGCGGCCGTTAAAAAAGGGTTGTCAGTTTGACAATTCGTTGTTGTCGTGAAGAATATAATACTTATACGCTCCTGAGACGACTGTATTGGCGAATTGCAGACAATTCTTTTAATACCAAACTCGACTAGGTTTATTTTCCTGCAGAGAACGAAGAAACAGCATGATATTGTGTGCACAAGTTGTTAGGCAACATTACAACAATGACAATACACACAAAATCGATCAAAACTAACTCACATCAGCGCTTAATGGCAAGATTATTTTCCCTCATTGATTAGTTCACAAGTTTGATACATGCCTCTGCTCAGACTACAACAGCAAAAACGTCGGATCACTTAACGTTTAAAGCTTGTTTGATCCAAAATGCGCAATGTAACTGACAATGGCAGTTTCATACAGCTGACCTTTGGCAGCCACACGCACATGACATGACCAAAGTCTCAAGCTTTGCATCAAACTAGTAAGTGATTTTGTTTCCGAACAATTCTAACCCCGTATTTCTTCTGTAATAAAATACAAAATCAAACACAGTCTTCTGATTCTTTTCATCGCACACACACACACACACACACACACACACACACACACACACCACACACACACACACACACACACACACACACACACACACACACACACACACACACACACACACACACACACACACACACACACACAACACACACACACACACTATGACTGGGTACACACATTGGGTATGACTATATGCTGCAATTAATCTGTGTGTGTGTGTGTGTGTGTGTGTGTGTGTGTGTGTGTGTGTGTGTGTGTGTGTGTGTGTGTGTGTGTGTGTTTTGTGTGTGTGTGTGTTTGTGTGTGTGTCTGTGTGTGTGTGTTTATGTGCATGCGTGCGCGTGCGCGCGTGCATGTGTGTGGTGTGTGGTGGAACATGCGAACGCATTCCTTTTTCAAAGTATCGGAGACGGTGTGCGCATAAGAAAATCAAATCATATGCAATGGCATCTTCCAAGCCAGCCCGGCTGACCTATAGAACACACAGTGCCTATGCCCAAGAGACAGCCATAGGAGCCGTATAGATAACACATGTCCAACCAGCTCACACACGCGTCAGTATCCCCCACTGTGTAAGACCAGTGAACCAGCTGCAAAGCGAGTTCGCTGGGTGGACCCTGGCCCTCGAAATAGACACAACACTGTCCAGATACACAGCTCAGCTGCTCTGTGCAAGAATGGCCTGTGCGGAAATGAAGGAAGGGACGTGCGTGTGTGCTGGGGGGAGGGGGGAGGGGGCCGGGGGGGGGGGTAGATGAGATGCACCTGCCGAGGATTTTGTGTGAGAGGGGAGAGAGAGGGATTTGATGGCTGGCAGATGTAACTCTGGGAAAAAAGTACTTTAATTTACTTGTCTTTAATTCATTTAAAAGAAAACAAATATAAACAGACTCTCTTACTAGGAAGAAAACATAACACATGAAAGAGACACACACACACGCACGCACGCACGCACGCACACACGCACGCACCACGCACGCACGCACGCACACACACACACACACACACACACACACACACACACACACACACAACACACACACACACACACACACACAACACACACACACACAAATATATACATAAATAAACATGCAATACTCACTGTGTCAGTTCTGCTCCTCTCTCAGGAACTGTATCCTGGCATTCCATAGCCAAATACATGATTTGCCTGTAGCATGCCTTTTTACATGATGTGCATGTAGCATGCTTCATTTCTAACACTGGTACAGTGGTCAGCAGTCAAAAATCTGATATGCATGTAACATGCATTGTGGTACAAACCTTACAATAGAACACACAAACACATGAACACACACACACACACACACACACACACACACACACACACACACACACACACACACACACACACACACACACACACCCCATATGAACACACATACACCCACATGAACACACACGCACGCACACACACACACACACACATGAACACACACACACACAAAGAGAGAGAGAGAGAGAGAGAGAGAGAGAGAGAGAGAGAGAGAGAGAGAGAGAGAGAGAGAGAGAGAGAGAGAGAGAGAGAGAGAGAGAGAGAGAGCACAGAATCAGAAGAGAAGAAATGTAAAGGATTTGCTTGCACACAGACTAATGCAAGTTGAAGAAACAGAACAAATTTACAAAATTTGCACACACACACAACACACACACACACACACACACACACACACACACACACACACACACACACACACACACACACACACACACACACACACACACACACACACCATATATACATTCTCTCTCTCTCTCTCTCTCTCTCTCTCTCTCTCTCTCTCACACACACACACACACACACACACACACATGAACACACACACACACACACACACACACACACACACACACACACACACACACACACACACACACATGGAGAGAGAGAGAGAGAGAGAGAGAGAGAGAGAAGAGAGAGAGAGAGAGAAGAGAGAGAAGAGAGAGAGAGAGAGAGAGAGAGAGAGAGAGAGAGAGAGAGAGAGAGAGAGAAGAGAGAGAGAGAAATGAAATGAAATGAAATGAAATTTATTCAGATAGGCCACAGCCCCTTCTGAAGGGGGATTACTTACAATACCTTACATGGTGATTACAACAACAGCAACAAAATAATGCATAAAAATGATACAAAAAACATGAATGCGTGGAGTACAATCTGTTGTACAAGTGCACGAAGTACAATCTACTGACTCAGATACTAACGTCGACTTAGCAAATTTATATAACATCGACATAACACTACATTTATTAGCTGAGCACAACAGATCGCCTCTTAAAGGCTCTATACAAATATATGCACAAATTCCTCACAATACTTTGATTTCTGTTCGTCATTAATAGACTCATACGGAACTGACATGGTTTGCACAATATTTGGATGGAATATATTCCTGCCGTAGATCACTGAGAGCAGGGCAGAGGAACAAAAAGTGTAGTTCGTCATCGTTTACCTTCTGACATAGTGGGCATATGAAACTGTCATCCTGAACTCCATTATACCTTTTACGATGTACTGCTATATCTGAAACCCCAAATCTGAACTTTGTCATGTAATTCTTAATATGTCTGTCAATATCGAGTGATATATACGTTTCACAATTATTAAACGACTTAAATGTTCTGTACCATGAAAACCTAACACTTTCCTGAATATGTTCATGCCAGTTTTGCCATCTGTTATCAATAAGTCTTTGACGAAATACTTGCAAAAAACATTTCACATTTTCCACACCCTGATTCAGCCATACAAATCCAAAACCATTTTGAAATAGTATCTTACGAACACCTGACGCCCACGTGGATTTACCACGTGTATCTAACCAGAATAACATTTTGTAAGCCTTCAAAGGTAACCTACTATCATTCATCCGTGATATCTTCAGCCAGTATCTGATACACTGCACACGCGAATTTATATAAATAGGATGACGTCCAGTATCTCCATAAACTAAATCATTAGGTGTTTTAACGTGGACGCCTAAAAATTTTTTTAGAGCATACAAATGAACTTTTTCAATATGGACAGCGGCAGCATCCAATCCCCACAATTCAGCACCATAGAGGGCAATGGGTTGCACCTGAGTATCAAATATCTTTAACAATACTTTAAGTGAATTATTCTTAAGTACGTACAATCTTTGCAGAACGCATAGAAGAGCATTTCTTGCCCTGCTTGCAAGATCTGTACAAGCAGCCACAAAACTAAGCCGTGTTGAAAAATAAATACCGAGATATTTATAACAATTAACAACAGCCATTTGGTCCCCATTAAAAGACCATCTCTCTCTTGCTGCCAGGAAACCCCCTTTTCGAAATACGACGATTTTGCTCTTTTTCATATTTACCTTAAGATGAAGTCTTGATGCTGCATTACACAAATTGTTCAACTGGGTCTGAAGGCCCACTGGGGTTTCTGACAACAAAGCTATATCATCTGCCAATAGCAAAATAAATAATTCAGCTACATCTGGAGACAGGGTTGCTCCATGCCTTCCCTTCTCTATTATTTCTTGTGCCAATTCGTTAATAAATAAGGAAAACAAAACAGGGCTACACGCATCTCCTTGCTTAACACCTTTTGTACAAACTATGTAATTTGTGAAATTTCCACCACACCTGACCTTTGCTTTCACACAATCATACATGCTCTTAATACAAACGATGCATCTTACCCTTTATCCCGTTCTTTTGAAGTATTGGCCAAAGCAGTTTTCTATACACTGAATCGAAGAGATATCGCTGAAGAGAGAGAGAGAGAGAGGAGAGAGAGAGAGAGAGAGAGAGAGAGAGAGAGAGAGAGAGAGAGAGAGAGAGAGAGAGCACAGAATCACAACAGATTTGTGCACACACACACACACACACACACACACACACACACACACACACACACACACACACACACACACACACACACACACTCTCTCTCTCTCTCTCTCTCTCTCTCTCTCTCTCTCTCACACACACACACACACACACCACACACACACACACACACACACACACACACACTCGCACACACACACACAGTCACAGACACAGACAGAAAGACACACACACACACACACACACACACACACACACACACACACACACACACACACACACACACACACACACACACACACACACACACACACACACACACACACACACACACCCATGCTAATACTCACATATGGGATTCCTTCATGTTGTCCAGAGCCATGCACATCTTAATCACACTGCCTATGCCACAATTGTCCACTGGTCACGCGTTAATTTGGCACACAATTGTCCACTGATCACACATTAATTTGGCACAAGTTTTGTGCACTTGTCTCTTTTTACAAGGTCACGCTTTGCTGCTTGTGTCACCTAATATGTAGAAGTGTATATGTGCTTCTGTCACTCCAGATCAACAGTTCATGATCAGTTGACAATAAGATATTAAATAACTTTGTGATGTCACCTCAAAATCTTTAGCAGATGTGAATTCATATTTTGTACATACATAGTAATTTTATAAATATGTTAAAACACTGGGAGCTGGTGGGATGAGCGCACACACACACACACACACACACACACACACACACACACACACACACACACACACACACACACACACACACACACACACACACACACACACACACACACACACACACACACACACAACACACACACACACACACACACACACACACACACACACACACACACACACACACACACACACACACACACAACACACACACACACACATGTATACACACTGTCTGAGTGCATGTACAGTGAACAGGAGCATTATACTGTTTATTAACTTTACACTGCTTCCCTGGGGCCAGTGGCATCAGACCTTGAAGAAGGGGGGAGACAATAGCCATGTGTTCTGACATCATGACACGCAATTTCTCCTGCTCTGTTTTTAGACCCCACACCCTTCTCTTCAGCAGATTGATAACTGCATGTGTTTCCTCACCCCCTTGTTCCCCATGTAGAGCCAGTCCAAAATGATGTTGACGGATGAAAGGAACACAATGGTTTTCTAAAATATGCTGCTTTGGGATGATGCGAGACTGTGGGAATTCTTTTCTAAAGAAAGACATGTATTCTTTGATATCACTATCCAATGTGTCAATGGCACTCACAGTCATGGGTTTTTGATGTGAGATTTTGTGTGGATGTGTGAGAATAGCATATTCAGCATTTTGAATCTGTTAGATATACTCCTAGCTCTGAGAAGGATAGCCTTGTCTTGAGTCAGCTCAGCTGTTGTGCTGACAACACTTTCACATACATGTGTAATTGTCTCTGGCTTCAAATATTTGTTGCAGTGGTTGCCTATGAAAGACTTGCCATGATAGGCCTGCTTGTGGAATTTTTTCTGATGTAGGGCAACATCTAAATGCTGTGTGACAGGACCAGACAAGCGTGGAAGATCAAGCTGTGATTTCCTGTCTTCTATTTATTTTCTTTCTCCTTTACCTGCTCCATCATTTCTTGTTGTTCTTGCTGGAAAACACTCAGGGGTGTGCTGTCATCTTCAGGCTCATTGAACACATATTCTTGATTCTAGCTGCCTTTTCTCTACTTCTAAAGATTCAATCTTTTTCAGTTTGTCAACAAAGTCAGAAAAGGCTGACTTTGTCTCTACCTGTTTGTCCTCAACTGCAAAGGATTCTGCAATTTCTTTATCTAGAGAATGACACTCACCTTCCAGTAGGTCATGGTGCTTTTTTAACAACTCCCAGAAGAATGTGCAGATAGGGGGTGCAACATGGCTGAGTGTAATGTCAATGATAGGTTTTCTGATGACATTATTGTGCAGCTTGGCAATTTTTCTTTTGGAATTTCGGAATTTGTTGTAATCTCTCCTGATGCCCTGTAAACTGCGCTGTGTGATGTTGCTTTCATTACAATGAGGTCGAGTGTGTATTTGGCTTTTTGATGCTGTGCAGTATAGACAGGGGTGTTCCCTGAGCACCTGACAGACCATACAGCTTGAGCATAAAATCATAATCCCCAAACAGAAAGACTTTGATTGTCTTATTTCGCCATGTCATGGACTTCAGCGCTGCCAGCTGTTCTTTGTAAGGATCCATGATTCTCTTCAAATTCTCTGGGCTGTCCTTGCAGTCTACAATGGCCAGGACACAAGTGTTGTGTTTGGAGTTTGATTGTGAAGATTTGCAATCTGAAGCATCAGTTTAAATGTACCACCCCCATGGTCCCCTCCTATCTTTACCCAGATCTCATCCTGTGGGATTGTATTGTCATGCCAGGTCAGATTGTTCTCTCTGTCATACTGCTGCAACAGGTTTTCTACCAACTTTGGAATGTCTTTGATTTCTCCTATTGTTTTATCTTCTTCTTTTTGTCTGCCATTCTCATCAACACAAAGGAGTTTTCTCTGTACTATTTCAATTTCTCCAAACATAGCTTCTTTCTGTTGTTGTCTTTCTTTCTTTTCACAGTCAAATTTTAATCCTATACTTCTGAGAAATCTCTTTTGCTGTCTGTACTTTGTCCAGCTTAACCCCAGACTAGTTCTAAGTGCAGACCCTTGCTTTTTGGTCACTCTCACAGGGCCACATCCAGCAGCATCAAGAATCTTTTGTCTGTGGGTGCGAGCAGTTCTTCTGATTTCTGATCCATGTTGTTTGATCACATCCTCTCTACTGCTTCCTGAAATATTCATTCTGATCTTCTGTATCATGTGAGATCTTTTCCTTCTCAGAGGAGATGATGCCAAAGCAGAAGATTTACGGGGCTGTCTGATCTTTTTCAACACAATTGGCTGACCCCTTGTTTTGCACCTAACTGTTAAATGGTCACTTGACTGCCGCAGCTTCCTGCGCACCAAACGTGCCAGTAATTTTTCTTCTTCATCATGAGTGGTTTATCAATATCCTCATCATCCGAGTCTAAATAGATCACTTTATTTTTCCGATGTCGGAAAGGCGATAGAGCTACATTCACTGACTTGCGGCGTTTCCGGTGGGATTGGTGATGTTTGTGTGCAGAGTGTTTTCGGTTTTTAACTGGGTTGACGTAGATTGACAAAATGACGTTGACACACTTTCATCAACTGGCAAGTCGGTGGATCAAAAGTTTGTTGTGCGGATCTCTTCACGGCCCCTACTCTCGGTTTTGGGGGACAACCACCTTTGTTTTGTGATTGAAAGTGACTGCATGATTTGCACTGACTGATTGGCAGCTCTGGATCGAAAGTTGTCCAGATTTCTGACATTTTCTTAATAATCAAGTGCAACACGGTTGATCGTAATTTTGCAGTCGGACATGTTGCTAGCGTGTTTCAGCTTCATGAGTTTTTGTAACATTTCATACAAATTGCTGTAGACTGCTTGCCCTCTTCATCATTCAAAATGTCTAAATTGTAACAACGCGAGAGTTCTGTGGCATAGGTTTTACATAATCTCACAGCAAACCGTCTATCTTTCTCCTTTCGTAACACGCGTTCTCCACAAAGTCGACACATAGAATTCAGTCTAGAACAGTGCTGACTGTAATCGTGGTGCTCACTTACCGCTGACTGCTGAGACGCCATTGTACAACTGATGGGTCACTTACGTCAAACTATACACACAGAACCACACTTTAAAGTATTGAATCGTGTTATAAAACACACACAGACACAAGCTCACTTCACATAATCCTCAGGCAACCCGAAATGAAACAAAACATCCGGATTTAGTTGTATCCGAAGTTTGGAAAACAAACAAAATCAGTCACAAGCACAGCTCTCTGCTACATGTCTCAAATAAGAAGGGAGCCAAACTGTGTGAGCATGGCACGCCTAGCATCGCTGAACACGGTCAGGGTCAGCGGGTCACGCAGGGCAGGACTAAATGTTTCAGTCTGGCAGGAAAGGAACAGCCGTGAGCTTGCATTGCAGGGCCAACTCCATGGTTCCTTTCCCTGTCAGCTAGGCCTGTGACAGATTGCATTGCAGGGCTAACTGTATGGTTCCTTTCCCTGTCAGCTAGGCCTAAGACAGCTTGCATTGCAGGGCCAACTCCATGGTACCTTTCCCTGTCAGCTAGACATTTGACAGCTTGATTTGCAGGGCCAACTGTATGCTTCCTTTCCCTGTCAACTAGGCCTGTGACAGCTTACATTGCAGGGCCAACTCCATGGTTCCTTTCCCACAGTCAGCTAGGCCTAAGACAGCTTGCATTGCAGGGCCAACTCCATGGTTCCTTTCCCTGTCAGCCAGGCCTGTGACAGCTTGCATTGCAGGGCCAACTCCATGCTTCCTTTCCCTGTCAGCTAGGCATGTGACAGCTTGCATTGCAGGGCCAACTCCATGGTTCATTTCCCTGACAGCTAGGCCTTTGACAGCTTGCATTGCAGGGCCAACACTATGGTTCATTTCCCTGTCAGCTAGGCCTGTGACAGCCTGCATTGCAAGGCCAACACTATGGTGCCTTTCCCTGTCAGCTAGGCCTGTGACAGCTTGCATTGCAGGGCCAACACTATGGTTCGTTTCCCTGTCAGCTTGGCCTGTGACAGCTTTGCATTGCATGGCCAAGACTATGGTTCCTTTCCCTGTCAGCTAGGCCTGTGACAGCTTGCATTGCAGGGCCAACACTATGGCTCGTTTCCCTGTCAGCTAGGCATGTGACAGCTTGCATTGCATTGCCAACTCCATGGTTCCTTTCCCTGTCAGCTAGGCCTGTGACAGCTTGCATTGCAGGACCAACACTATGGATCCTTTCCCTGTCAGCTAGGCCTGTAACACCTTGCATTGCAGAGCCAATACTATGGTTCCTTTCCCCTGTCAGCTAGGCCTGTGACAGCTTGCATTGCAGGACCAACTCCATGGTTCCTTTCCCTGTCAGCTAGGCCTGTGACAGCTTGCATTGCAGCTAGGGTAAACTCCATGGTTGTTTTCCCTGTCAGCGAGGCCTGTGACACCTTGCATTGCAGAGCCAACATTATGGTTCCTTTCCCTGTCAGCTAGGCCTGTGACAGCTTGCATTGCAGGGCCAACTCCATGGTTCCTTTCCCTGTCAGCTAGGCCTGTGATAGCTTGCATTGCAGGCCAACTCCATGGTTCCTTTCCCTGTCAGCTAGGCCTGTGACAGCTTGCATTGCAGAGTCAACACTATGGTTCCTTTCCCTGTCAGGTAGGCCTTTGACAGCTTGCATTGCAGGGCAAACTCCATGGTTCCTTTCCCTGTCAGCTAGGCCTAAGACAGCTTGCATTGCACGGCCAGCTCCATGGTTCCTTTCCCTGTCAGCTAGGCATTTGACAGCTTGCATTTCAGGGCCAACTGTATGGTTCCTTTCCCTGTCAGCTAGGCCTTTGACAGCTTGCATTGCAGCGCCAACTCCATGGTTCCTTTCCCACAGTCAGCTAGGTCTGAGACAGCTTGCATTGCAGGGCCAACTCCATGGTTCCTCTGACTGTCAGCTAGGCCTGTGACAGCTTACATTGCAGGGCCAACTCCATGGTTCCTTTCCCTGACAGCTAGGCCTGTGACAGCTTGCATTGCAGGGCCAACTCCATGGTTCCTTTCCCTGTCAGCTAGGCCTTTGACAGCTTGCATTGCAGGGCCAACACTATGGTTCCTTTCCCTGTCAGCTAGGCCTGTGACAGCTTGCATTGCAGGGCCAACACTATGGTTCATTTCCCTGTCAGCATGGCCTGTGACAGCTTGCATTGCAGGGCCAACTCCATGGTTCTTTTCCCTGTGAGCTAGGCCTGTGACAGCTTGCATTGCAGGGCCAACTCCATGGTTCCTTTCCCTTTCAGCTAGGCCTGTGACAGCTTGCATTGCAGGGCCAACTCCGTGGTTCTCTTCCCTGTCAGCTAGGCCTATGACAGCTTGCATTGCAGGGTCAACTCCATGGTTCCTTTCCCACAATCAGCTAGGCCTGTAACACCTTGCATTGCAGGGCCAACTGTATGGTTCCTTTCCCTGTCAGCTGGGCCTTTGACAGCTTTCATTGCAGGGCCAACTCCATGATTCCTTCCAACAGTCAGCTAGGCCTGTGACAGCTTGCAATGCAGGGCCAACTCCATGGTTCCTTTCCCACAGTCAGCTAGGCCTGCGACAGCTTGCATTGCAGGGCCAACACTATGGTTCCTTTCCCTGTCAGTTTGGCCTGTGACAGCTTGCATTGCAGGGCCAACTGTATGGTTCCTTTCCCTGTCAGCTAGGCCTGTGACAGCTTGCATTGCAGAGCCAACACTATGGTTCCTTTCCCTGTCAGCTAGGCCTGTGACAGCTTGCATTGCAGGGCCAACTCCATGGTTCCTTTCCCTGTCAGCTAGGCTGTGACAGATTGCATTGCAGGCCAACTGTATGGTTCCTTTCCCTGTCAGCTAGGCCTAAGACAGCTTGCATTGCACGGCCAACTCCATGGTTCCTTTCCCTGTCAGCTAGGCATTTGAAAGCTTGCATTTCAGGGCCACCTGTATGGTTCCTTTCCCTGTCAGCTAGGCCTTTGACAGCTTGCATTGCAGGGCCAACTCCATGGTTCCTTTCCCCAGTCAGCTAGGTCTGCGAAATCTTGCATTCCAGGGCCAACTCCATGGTTCCTCTGACTGTCAGCTAGGCCGGTGACAGCTTACATTGCAGGGCTAACTCCATGGTTCCTTTCCCTGACAGCTAGGCCTGTGACAGCTTGCATTGCAGGGCCAACTCCTTGGTTCCTTTCCCGTCAGCTAGGACTTTGACAGCTTGCATTGCAGGGCCATCACTATGGTTCCTTTCCCTGTCAGCTAGGCCTGTGACAGCTTGCATTGCAGGGCCAACACTATGGTTCCTTTCCCTGTCAGCTAGGCCTGTGACAGCTTGCATTACAGGGCCAACACTATGGTTCATTTCCCTGTCAGCATGGCCTGTGACAGCTTGCATTGCAGGGCCAACTCCATGGTTCTTTTCCCTGTCAGCTAGGCCTGTGACAGCTTGCATTGCAGGGCCAACTCCATGGTTCCTTTCCCTTTCAGCTAGGCCTGTGACAGCTTGCATTGCAGGGCCAACTCCATGGTTTCCTTTCCCTGTCAGCTAGCCTGTGACAGCTTGCATTGCAGGGTCAACTCCATGGTTCCTTTCCCACAATCTGCTAGGCCTGTAACAGCTTGTATTGCAGGGCCAACTGTATGGTTCCTTTCCCTGTCAGCTGTGCCTTTGACAGCTTTCATTGCAGGGCCAACTCCATGGTTCCTTTCCCACTGTCACGACCGACCCCTGGAGGTCTGCCCTGACAGGATCGGTCTAGGTGGGAGTGAAGGGAGTGACTGACCTCACACGCTCCGCAAGAGACCACACAATAAAGATTACGATACAACACCCCATTTATTCACACCAGCAAAATAAACATTCCAACACACGCACCATGCACGATCACAATAAAGCACTCCAACGCACACAACATGCACAATCACGATCAAGCACTCCAACGCACACAACATGCACAATCACGATCAAGCACTCCAACGCACACAACATGCACAATCGCAATCAAGCACTCCCACACCACAAACATGCACGATTATAAATAAATATTTTCACCATACGACGTACACAATCACAATTACAGCATTCCAGCACATATGACATGTACACAATTATAAAGAAATATTTCCAGTATTGACCCTTTCTCACACCACGGAGTGCGTCCACATCCCTGCCCCTGTCAAGTCCGCAGGGAGCACCCTGTCGCACTAGGTGCTCCGAGCCGGGTTGGTTCTCGCAGGGAGTCGCCCAAAGCCGACACCCTCGACTCCCAAGCGGGCAGTGAAGAGCGTGTCCCGGGGGGGGGGGGGGGGGACGTAGCTGTTACTGGAGGTCCTGGACGGGGGTCCAGGCCGGCCAGTCGAGACGGCGGGCTCCCCTAGCAGTCCACGGTCCCGACCAAGGCGTGGCCTCGACCAGCGCGTGGCACCATCTCGTCCGTGGTCTCAGCCAGAACGTGGCCTCGACAGCACGTGGCACCATCCAGTTCGTGCTCCAGGTGAAGCCCCCGGAGGGGGGGAGGACGAGTGGGGGAGATCGGAGAGGAGGGAA
>JAFLJL010005678.1:5000-12756 GCA_018398815.1 Conus ventricosus | reverse complement strand
AGAGAGAGAGAGAGAGAGAGAGAGAGAGAGGGGGAGAGAGAGAAGAGAGAGAGAGATTCAGAGAAGCTGTAGCATGCAAAATCACCCCACTCCTCTCTTGTTCTGAAATTAAAAAAAAAAAAATCATAATGAAATCATTCCACATGCGCAGCATCTATCTCGTAGTCAGACAACCGTTAAACCTGCACGGGGTTGTGAGAAATCTCATTCCACTTGACAGACTAAAAGGATATTGAACCTGAAAGAAACAGATGGAATTGCAAGGACAATGAAAAAAGAAAAAAAAAAAAGACGGAGAGAGAAAAAAAGGCAGCGGAAGGGTAATTGAGAGAAGGATAAACAGAGCTTTAGGAAGTGAAGTAGAAGAAGAAGAAGAAGAAGAAGAAGAAAAGAAGAAGAAGAAGAAAATGAAGAAGAAGAAGAACGACAACAACAACAGCAACATCAGCAACAACAACATCAGCAACAACAAGAAGCACAAGAACAAGAATAAAAGCAGGCACAGAAACAAGAAAACCAAAGCGGAGAGAGAGAGAGAGAGAGAGGAGAGAGAGAGAGAGAACGAACGAACGAATTTATTGCTATTAGGCTATACAGCCCATGCAGCAAGTCGGCGCGATGTGCATTTACAAAACGCGACACGATTTCATTGACATGGAAACCATAGCAATGTTGTTGTTTTTTCACATTAGATGACAAAGTCGTGAATAACAAAATGTCCCTGATAAGTGTGCACAATCCCTTCACAGGAGGGCCGTCACCCAAGGTAGAATTGGACCAGAACGTGGAGAGCGTGCAACCGCCGTAGAGCACGTGCCTGAATCTGCATGTTGTGTGTTGCTGGCACGTCTTCCTTTCCGCAGGTGGGCCAGCTTCACACGTTCTTTCCGATGACGTGTTCCTGTGTTCCTGCTTGATATACCAGAACACACAGCCGTCTTCCAAACTCGGATCGCTGGAATATTCTAAAATAATGCCATCCGATTCACAGAGCAACATACCCACCTCATCTGACTTTTCAAGCACATCTTTCTGAATGCTGTGTTTCTGTTCTTATCTCGCAACCGCCTTTTGTATCTGTCGATCAGTCAAAGTTGCGACATAATCTTTTACTACTCTCGTGTCAAAGCCTGCACTGTTCTGTCTATGAGTGGTCAAGGCCTGTGTCGATGACAGAGGGGGACACCTCTATATGCCCCCGTCCCTATATGCCCCCTGTCTATATGCCCCCCGACCGTTTATGCCCCCGTCTCTATATGCCCCCCGACCGTTATGCCCCGTCTCTATATGCCCCCGACCGTTATGCCCCGTCTCTATATGCCCCCGACCGTTATGCCCCGTCTCTATATGCCCCCCGACCGTTATGCCCCCGTCTCTATATGCCCCCGACCGTTATGCCCCCGTCTCTATATGCCCCTGTCACTACTAGATAGATATGTCCTCTATCAGGTTACTGAAGGTTACTTTTTACCCGGTCTCTGACTGTGTTCTTCATTGCCACATTCTCAAGTTTGCATGTCTAGATGCGTCTCAGAAACAGCTTGTTATACTCAGCCGTACTTGCAAGATAGGCCCTCAAATTCTCTCTCTCTCTCTCTCTCTCTCTCTCTACTCTCTCTCTCTCTCTCTCTCTCTCTCTCTCTCTCTCTCTCTCTCTCTCTCTCTGTGTGTGTTTCTCTCTATCTCTGTTTCTCTCTCTCTCTCTCTGTCGCTCTCTGTCTCTGTTTCTCTCTCCGTTTCTCTATCTGTCTCTGTCTCTGTCAGAACAAGAAGAAGAAGATGAAGAAGACGCAGACAATGAAAAATGATTTTATTGAAATCAAATCATAATCCGGAAAAACGCCCCCCCCCCCCCCACCCCCAAAAAAGCAATCACTCAAACATACGCCACCATATCAACACGACTGTCTACTTTGTACTCAAGTAGACCTTTGCTCTTATGGTTGGCCATTTTTAATCAGAATGATCCATTTCACTGGGAAAAAAAATAGCTATTGAGGCACTATTATGCCTCTTAGGGATTGTGAATGTAAAAACGAAGAAAAAGACTAAGAAAAAAGAAAATTACTGATTCTCGTTTGTAGTGTCAAATCAGAATGTGAAGCTGACTTCTGCTCACAAGGCACATCATTTTTAGTGCACTGGTCATTTATACAACTTGAGTCAGCAAAATCAGTGGCCTTCAACTTCCAGGAATTATAACTTCTTAAGGCCTCCACATGGCGTGACAGACAGCACTCCAGTATGAGTGCAGGTTTCTGGCTCCATTGGCGTTCTGATTCTTGAGGCGGCGAATGCGTTCCTCCACAATCCTCCATTTCCTCCGACGACGTCTTGGAGCGTCTCCTTGTTCAGCAGATGTCACCTTTGTCTCAGCTTCCGTCTGGCAGTCTTTGAGAGTGCGGATAAAGTGCCAGATATTTGGATGACGAGTCCCAACCAGTTGATTCAACGTTCTGTGGTAAGCTGAAATAAAGAGAACAAAACAATACGCGGAAAATTATTTCATTCCACTTTTTTTAGCGTTTTTTTTACGTAGCGATGCGAATAATGCAACTGTTTCTTTCGTGTTTGCACCTGAAATTTGTATCGCGTTCAAAGTTCATTCATTTCCAAAGATTGATCTCTCGCACCAGTTCATGGGAAAGAGATTCGGAAAATGGGAGCAACTTCTTTGTAGAGGGCGTATGCTGTAACACGTTGACGCTTTGTCGTAGTAAAACATCAGCTGACAATAGCTCAACCTCCCCCCCCCCCCCATGAAAAGATGCTGTATGTCATTATGTTACCTATCTACTATGTGCGAATTTAATTGTTTGGGTCTGCTTTGAACCATTTACTGCATAATTGTAAAAAAATACATTGGTCACACATGGTTACAGGGGGCTCCGGTTACAGGCGACATACATTACAGAGACATAAAGGACTCACCTTCAACGTGATTATTCGTTCGTTGATCGATGTCTCTGTTGTACACGTTCCAGTCGCTGGAGGGAAGGTTGCGTTGGCTCGAACATAGCGGTCACGAAGGTAGGGCTCGAGAAACTCTCGAAGGGAGGAAGGGCGTTCATCACTCTCTGGGTGCTGCCTGCTTGTAACAGTTGCTGGAAGGACAGCCTGACCACCGGCAGCGGCAAGTACCCCAAAGCAAAGACCTTCCGAATGATTCTCCGCACCTGCCTGTTGGTGGCGTATGCCCTTGCCAGCCCCACCTCCTGCACCTTTCGCCAGAGACTCTGCGTCCAGTGGAAGTAGCATCCGCCTAGGCGAGCAGCAGGCAGCTCGAACTGGACTGCCGCCCAAAGGGCGAACTCGAAATCACAGACAACCTGGCGAGGTCGCCAGTGATGGTGGGTGATTCTGTGCACAGCCCTCTTCAACAGGCGCAAGACAAGCCGTAGCTTCTTGCTCTCCTGTCGCCCATGAGGACGTGCACAAGAGGTATCACAAATCCGTGCAGGTTTCCGACTATAGTAAACACCTGGGAATACGGGCGTGGGCATGCACGGAACGTGCCATCCATATAGATAGTGGTGCAATCTCTCAAAAACGTTCAAGTTTTCATCAGTCGCGAATATTGCGATTTCATTTTGTTGATCTAGCTCCAGAAGGAATCTTGCCTGGTTCCAAGTCTCCGCCCAGGTGTTCTCAATTCTGACGTTCGCTGGCGTTTGCGGAATGGGTGGTAGGTGCTGCTGTCTAGCTCTCTCAATAGTAGATCTAACAGACTGGAATGGCGCACCTCGACGTCACCTCCTCCTTGGCCACCTCGTCTCTGTTGTGCAGCCGCCGCATGGTAAATCCTGCGTGCAGAAGCGTCGGGTCGTCTGTTGCCACCTGCACCAGGTGTTGTCGAGCCTTGCGTTTTCGATGACCTCTGTATCCCGGGGATGATTATGGTCATTATCCATGGCTGGCGTGATAACGTGAATGTTCTGGTTCAGAACGCCCTGTCCCGTTCTGTTTATGCGTGTCGTTGTCATTCTTCCTGTGCAGGCTCCACGACGCCAACACCGCCAAACAAAGTGGCCAGTGGCGAGCTCCTTATGGTAGGTATACCTGAATCCATCATGAACAACAACCATCCCTCCACGATCGCCCTCTGTAAAAACGCCATCTTGCTTGATACCGGAAGTGTGTGTGTGTGTGTGGGGTCTGCACGTGATACCCACGTTCAAACTGAATCAGTTAAAAGGAATATGCCGCCGCAGCCAATGTGGAGGGAGTGGTAGAATGTAGCAAGTTTGAGCACCGCAGTTTAAAGCTGTGTCATCGGGTGTTCACTTTTCTCTGACTTAAGGAAGAATGCCTTCAAAGGGGACCCTCTATATGCCCCCGTCCTATATGCCCCGGGGGCATATAGAGAGGGGGGGGCATATAGAGACGGGGGCAAACGGTCGGGGGGCATATAGAGACGGGGGCATATAGAGATGGGGGATTTGAGACGGGGGCATAACGGTCGGGGGGAAATATAGGTCGGGGGCATATAGAGACGGAGGCATATAGCTACGCATCCTGACAGAGTGCTCGATTCATGATGAACGATGTCGCTTTCCCGACCAACCGGAGCTTTTAGGGGGCGGGAGATTGTGTTGAAGGGATGCGTAGCTATATCCCCCGTCTCTATATGCCCCGTCTCTATATGCCCCCGACGTTATGCCCCCGTTCTATATGCCCCATCTCTATATCCCCCCGTCTCTATATGCCCCCGACCGTTATGCCCCGTTTATATGCCCCGTCTCTATATCCCCCCGGGGGATATAGGGACGGGGGCATATAGAGGTGTCCCTTTGAAGGCTTTTCTTCCTTAAGTCAGAGAAAAGGGGAAACACCCGTGACACGCTTTAAAGCTGCGGTGCTCAAACTTGCTACATTCTACCACTCCCTCACATTGGCTGCGGCGGCAAAATTCCTTTGAACTGATTCAGTTAGAACGTGGGTATCAGGGGCGGGACCCCCCCACACACACACACACTTCCGGTATCAAGCAAGATGGCGTTTTTACAGAGGGGCGATCGTGGAGGGATGGTTGTTGTTCATGATGGATTCAGGTTATACTCCCCAAAAGGAGCTGCCACTGGCCACTTTGTTGGCGGTGTTGGCGTCGTGGAGCCTGCAGGAAGAATGACAACGACGCGCATAAACAGAACGGGACGGGCGTTTTTGAACCAGAACATTCACGTTATCACGCCAGCCATGGATAATGACCATAATCATCCCGGGATACAGAGGTCATCGAAAACGCAAGTCTCCGAAAAACCCCTGGTGCAGGTGGCAACAGACGACCCGACGCTTCCTGCCGCAGGTTTTTACCATGCGGCGGTGCACAACAGAGACGAGGTGGCCAAGGAGGAGGTGACGTCGAGGTGGGCCATTCCAGTCTGTTAGATCTACTTTGAGGAGCTGGGACAGCAGCCCCTACCCCCCTTTCCCGCAAACGCCAGCGAACGTCAAAATTGAGAACACCTGGGCGGAGACTTGGAACCAGGCAAGTTTCCCTTCTGGAGCTAGATCAACAAAATGAAATCGAAAATATTCGCGACTGATGAAAACTTGAAGTTTTGAGAGATTGCACCATATCTATATGGATGGCACGTTTCCGTGCATGCCCACGCCCGTATTCCCAGGTGTTTAACTATAGTCGGAACCTGCACGGATTTGTGATACCTCTTGTGCCCGTCCTCATGGGCGACAGGAGAGCAAGAAGCTACCGGCTTGTCTTGCGCTGTTGAAGAGGGCTGTGCACAGAATCACCCACCATCACTGGCGACCTCGCCGGGTTTGTCTGTGTTTTTCGAGTTCGCCCTTTGGGCGGCAGTCCAGTTCGAGCTGCCTGCTGCTCCCCTAGGCGGATGCTACTTCCACTGGACGCAGAGTCTCTGGCGAAAGGGTTTGAGGAGGTGGGGCTGGCAAGGGCATACGCCACCAACAGGCAGGTGCGGAGAATCATTCGGAGGTCTTTGCTTTGGGGTACTTGCGCTGCGGTGGTCAGGCTGTCCTTCCACACTGTTACAAGCAGGCAGCACCCAGAGGTGATGAACCCCCTTTCCCTCCATTCGAGGTTTCTCGAGCCCTACCTTCGTGACCGCTATGTTCGAGCCAACGCAACCTTCCTCCAGCGGACTGGAACGTGTACAACAGGACATCGATCAACCCCGAAACGAATAATCACGTTAAAGGGAGTCCTTAATGTCTCTGTAATTATGTCGCCTGTAACCGGAGCCCCCTGTAACCATGTGTGACCAATGTATTTTTTTTACAAATTTATGCAGTAAATGGTCAAAGGGCAGCCCCAAACAATTAAATTCGAAACATAGTAGTAGGTAACATAATGACTACAGCATCTTTTCATGGGGGGGGGGTGGGGGGGGGGGTTGAGCTATTGTCAGTTGATGTTTTACTACGCCCAAAAGCGTCAACGTGTTACAGCATACGCCCTTACAAAGAAGTTGCTCCATTTTCCGAATCTCTTTCCCATGAACTGGTGCGAGAGATCAATCTTTGGAAATGAATGAACTTTGAACGCGATACAAATTTCAGGTGCAAAAAACGAAAGAAACAGTTGCATTATTCGCATCGCTACGTAAAAAACGCTAAAAAAAGTGGAAAGAAATAATTTTCCGCGTATTGTTTTGTTCTCTTTATTTCAGCTTACCACAGAACGTTTGAATCAACTGGTTGGGACTCGTCATCCAAATATCTGGCACTTTATCCGCACTCTCAAAAATGCCAGACGGAAGTGAGACAAGGTGCATCTGCTGAACAAGGAGACGCTCCAAGACGTCGTCGGAGGAAATGGGGATTGTGGAGGAACGCATTCGCCGCCTCAAGAATCAGTACGCCAATGGAGCCAGAAACCCGCACTCATACTGGAGTGCTGTCTGTCACGCCATGGGGAGGCCTTAAAAAGTTTAATTCCTGGAAGTTGAAGGCCCCTGTTTTGCTGACTCAAATTGTTTTAAATGACCAGTGCACTAAAAATGATGTGCCTTGTGAGCAGAAAGTCAGCTTCACATTCTGATTTGACACTAACAAACGAGAATCAGTAATTTTCTTTTTTCTTAGTCTTTTTTTTCGTTTTTTACATTCACAATCCTAAAAAGGCATAATAGTGCCTCAATAGCTATTTTTTTTCCCCGGGGAAATGGATCATTCTGATTAAAATGGGCCAACCATAAGAGCAAAGGTTATTGAGACAAGTAGACAGTCGTGTTGATTGGGGGGCGTATGTTTGAGTGATTGCTTTTTGGGGGGGTGGAGGGGGGGGGGGGGGGGCGTTTTCCGGATTATGATTTGATTTCATAAAAACATTTTTCATTGTCTGCGTCTTCTTCATCTTTCTTCTTCTTGTCTGACAGAGACAGAGACAGAGAGAGAAACGGAGAGAAACAGAGACAGAGAGAGACAGAGGGGAGGAGAGAGAAACAGAGATAGAGAGAAAACACAGAGAGAGAGAGAGAGAGGAGAGAGGGGAGAGAGAGGGGAGAGAGAAAAGATGAGAGAGAGAGAGAGAGAGAGAGAATTTGAGGGCCTATCTTGCAAGTACGGCTGAGGTATAACAAGCTGTTTTGGACCGCATCTAGACATGCAAACTTGAGAATGTGGCAATGAAGAACACAGTCAGAGACCGGGTTTAAAAGTAACCCTTCCCGTAACCCGATAGAGGAATATCTATTAGTTTGTGACAGGGGCATATAGAGGACGGGGGCATAACGGTTTGGGGGCATTAGAGACGGGGCATAACGGTCGGGGGGCA
>JAFLJL010005677.1:0-12787 GCA_018398815.1 Conus ventricosus | reverse complement strand
TACACAGAAAATTTTTTGAAAGTAATCTTTCCAGCGCGCATGTTAAAAAAAAAGAAAATGCGACTAGGCCTGTTGGCCCCTGGAGCAAAATTTGGCAACAAGGGTCGCATATGAAATTTAAAAGGTTAAAAGCAATGGCTAGGTTAAGGCCTAGATAACCATAAAATATATGGGGAAGTTTAAATGGAAAAGTCAATCAATATGCAGATCTCAGGATTGTCTTTATCAATTTGATTTTTAAAAGAGACTGCATTTGTGGCTATCTTGATGGCACCTGGCAGTGGGTTCCACAGCCTTACAGAACTGGGATAAAATGAATGTAAATGGCTGTCAATATTTGATGCAGGTATGGTTTAAGATTGACCGCCACTCCTGGTGCTACTTATTAAATACTAGTTGTTCTACTGGGGTATCAATTAGTTTAGCTCTGCCTTTGAAGAAGGTATTAAGTTTAATAAAGGCTCTTCTCACTTCTAAGGGTTTCCATTCTAATTTCCTCATGTTCTTCCTAGTACTCCCTTTCTCTCTGATAAGGTTCCCTGTTACAAACCGTGCTGCTCTCTTCTGAATCTTTCGAGGTTATCAATGTCCTTTAGACTGTAAGGATCCCAGACTGAGCAACCATATTCCAGTACTGGTCTAACCAGTGTTTTATAGCAGTCGTCCTCAACCTTTTGGGGGCAGTCGTTTATGTTCCTGTATAAGAAAGCTAAGATGTTGTTTGCTTTCTTACATACTAAATTGTAATGTTCTTTTCATTTGAGATGACTATCTATAATCACGCCTAAATATTTTGCTGCATTGGTTTCTTTAAGAATAGTATTGTGAATAGAGTATTCTGATCTAGTTGGTGAGCGTTTATTACATATATGCAACACTTGGCACTTCCGGTGATGAAATTCCATCTTCCAAGTTCTTTCCCACTCTTGTAAAGCGTTTAGATCTTCTTGTAGAATGCGTGTATCATTATTGCTTCTGATTGTTCTATATACTAAGCTGTCATCTGCAAAAAGCCTTATAGTAGTTCCAGGACAGAGATTTCTACTTATGTCATTTATATAAATTAAAAAAACAAGGGCCCCAGAACAGTTCCCTGTGGTAAGCCCAACAAGACTGGTTTACAATGGGATGACGACCCTTCCACAATAACTTTCTGCGTTCTCCCAACGAGGAATGATCTGGTCCATTTAAGCAATGAACCGCCAATGCCAATGTGTTCTAATTTAAGTAGCAGGCCCTCATGGTCAACCTTATCAAAGGCTTTAGAAAAGTCTAATAAAACTGCATCTATTTGCTGTCTGTTGTTAAGACAGTTATTAAAATCATTGAGAGTTGTTAAGTTGAGTCTCACAACTCCTTCGCGGTCTAAAACCATGCTGGGCGTTATTTAAGAAGTCATATTTGTCAAGATGGTCCATTATGCTACTATATATTATATGTTCAAGTATGTACTATATGACAATAACCAGTTGTACAAATCCCCCTTCCCCCAGTCTGCAAATTACTTTGGACAGTTGTGTAATACACTTTGTATTAAACACTGTTCCTGTTTTAAATACTGTTCCTGTTAATTTAAGTCAAGTCACACAGCATGTCCTTAGTTCTCATGAAACAACAATACCTGTAACAGGTCAAACATGCTGTATCCTTTTAAAATTCTTTGCTTTTGCTGACATTATACATGTCTGTTTCTACTCTAATTGAGAAGTAATCCCCTAACCACACACACACACACACACACACACACACAGAGTAATTCATGCAAAAAAAACTTGGTTATCTTTGTGCAAGTCTTACATCTTCACTTAATGGCTCACCAATTTCTCTAAATATGAAGGATTCAAAGCGGTCTACAATTTTCTTATCATATCCTCCTCTTCCTGTAGTCACATGCTCACACAAAATCTGCATCTCAGTACAAACTACTTCATCATCAAATCTTTAGGATGTAGGAAAAGGCACTCCCAGAAGTTCTAAGTAACAATGAATTACCTGGCGCTGTCCTTCTTGATGGCATCTTCACAAGGAATTCCCCACAGAACGGAGCCTGGATGAGTTTCTTTTGATCCAGAGCATCACAGAACTCATTGAAGTCATGCGACACGACCAAATTCTCATCCATTTCTTTCTTAGCCCTGCAACCACAATGGAACGAGATAATGTAAGCGACCAGAGCAACAAAACCTTCAACTGGCGGACTGAACTTAATTTAATCTCGAACTCACTGAAATGGATATGGTAAAACATCCTCTAGTGGCAACCTGTCCAGCAAAGTCTTGTGAAATGCAAACCAATAAGCTTAGAAAACATCTTTATAATAAAAAAATATACACTGTAATTGTCAATAAATATCAATGTAATAAAATTACATCCACAATGAAACTGAGCACTACAGGCTATTCTGGTTTTCTGAGCTATACCACAAACTTCGACTGAGTGTCATATTTTAAAAACCCCTTGACTGCCCTGGCATGAACGGCATTTGAGATGGTTTCGGGAAAGCTGTGTGCCCTTGAACGAACGGCGTTCGAGATAATTTCATCATCAAAATTCGGCGATTTAAAGAAGGGAGGGCAAGGAGAAAAAAATGGTGTAAACGGTTGCAGGGACACTAAAGGACGGTTTCTTCCCTTTCGCGGGTCAGCTGACTGACCGGCTCGCGTCCATTCGGTCAATAACTTTGGCAAAGTTGGAGAGTTATTCTCGGTTGAAGATGGCGAGTCGAGCAGGCAGTTCGATCAGGCGCGTGCGTTTTCAAACGATCTAATGCTCTTGAAGTGCTTCAAGAAGTTATCCGAGACCGTGAAAGCGATGACGAAGACTTCAAAGAAGTGGAATGAAGCGATTCGGAGGGAGGAATAAGTGATCACAATCAACACCACCCTTTGCTATCGGAGGTTGGTGTTGATGACGAAGCTAATCCCATCCCCGACTTCAAACTGAGCAATACGGCGCAAGTGGGGCCGAATCGGAGAGTGACGAGCCGATTCTGTGTATGTCGAGTGCCCCCTCCCTCCTTTCGTGGGAGGTCAGGAGGAGAGTCGAGGAAGGGGAGGGGGTTTCGGACAACGGCGAGGGTCCAGTGTGATGGGCGTGGCAGAGGAAGAGGGCGTGGCATTCATCAGTCGGAACTTGTTTCAGAATGGACAGAGGCCAGTGCTGATTGCCCATATCTCGACCTTTCTTTCACGGGTGACCCAGGTATCAAGGTAAACATTGGCAATTTCAAGCCCATGGATTTCGTGGAGTTGTTTTTGTGGTGTGTGTGTGGTGTGGTGTGTGTGTGTGTGTGGTGTTTGTGCAGGCTGTGTGTGTGTGTGTGTGAGAGAGAGAGAGAGAGAGAGAGGCAAGGGAGAGAGAGAGAGAGAGAGAGAAGAGAGAGCAGTGCTTGTGCATGGTGTGGGTATACATTGTGTGTGTGTGTGGTGTTTGTGTAGTGTTTGTGCATGGTGTGTGTGTGTGGTGCTTTTGCATGTGGTGCTGCGTGTGTGTGTGTGTACATGTGTGTGTGTGTACATGCGTGTGTGTGTGTGTGTGTGTGTGGTTGCTTTTGAATATGGTGCTTGTGCACAGTGTGTGTGTGTGTGTGTGTGTGTGTGTGTGTGTGTGTGTGTGTGTGTGTGTACCCAAATGTGTGTCGGTCAACTATAACTTGCATTTACTGGCAGTAGTGTGGGATCCTGATCCTTCTGTCCACAGGTTCTGTGGTGTGTGTATTCTCTGCGACACCAGTGTATTTTTCAGTTGTTAGTGTGCTTTCATCATCTGTGGTGTGGCCTTTTGTAGCTCAGTCCTATCTTAGCAGTCTCTGTTGTTGTTGGGTTTTTTTGGAGGGGGGGGGGGGGGGGGGGGGGGGGGGGGGGGGGGGGGGGGGGGTTGGTTTTGCAATGTTATATTTATTACTTCTGTGGTAATGGCTTTTTATCAATCGCACTTAGTTCATGAGTGAACCAAACCACATGTGTGAAAGAAAACTGACAGAATAATTAGAAGTTACACTTAGTGTTGTTATTGTTAGTTCATCTCTGCTAAACAAGACCAATTCCCAAGAGGCTTGCAAGATGTGCAGACTGATGTGTGGATAATGTTCAATTCCCTTCTTCTTTCCCATGTTACCTGGGCTGGATTGCCCCTATGATATGGGTTGCTAAACATTTTATGCATTGTCAAGCTTTATTGTGAATACAGATGTTTGTCCTGAAGTTCAAAGGATGCTAAACACCAGTTTTTGTGGTATTTCATTGTGATTTTAGTGCTAAGTTTGTTTATGTTCTGAAAGTGTCTGTTTTTCAAACAAAACATTCTACATTAATATATTTTTGGTCTACTCATTACAACAAAATCAAACATTGTGACTCTGGTTGTAGCCAAGGATATAACAAGAAAATTTCCCAAGTATCTAAGATATATGTCAAGAATTGAAAGACACTGGGCATATCAGTGAACCTACCAAGAAAACAAAATTGTGTCCCTTGATACCTGGAATGTACTGTACCCCAGAAATGCATAAATTTATCATATAAAACAACAATTGTGGGTTGTAAATTCACTACCAAATATTTACACAGGTTTCAGTAAACACTAAAACCACTTTTGGCTGGTTTGTTATGTTTTTTGTTTTGCTGCTGTGGGTTTTTGTATGCTTGCAAAAATATAATTTTAAAAAAGTGAATTATGGGATTATTTATTATACTCAGAATAAACAAAATCAAATATTATTTGCAGGTATGTATAGCCCTGGGTATGAGAAGAAAACATGCCAAAAATCTAAGAGAATCTCCACAAATAAATGAGCACTGATCAAATTAGTGAACCTACCGCAAAAATGGGGAGTTTGATTATACTCCCTGTTTGGCTAGTAACTTACCATGTCAGACAATAGCATTCACGGCAGTTAGTCTGCTCTGCCAGGCCGAAGTTTTTGTGGCTATTGCAGTGATAAGACAGTCACGTGGTGCCCAACCCACTTCCGCGTAGGAGAAGCCATGTGTAAGTCTCCCATACGTCATTCTCTCTGCGGCTGCCGTCCAAGCAAGATAACTCTTGTGCTCTGTCTCGCCTTCTCTTGCGTTGTGTTTAGATAGCCTTGTGTTTGCTTCTTTGCTTATTTGTTGTGGCTTGCGCGCTTCACCCTTTCATTCTTGAACCGGTGGGCTTTGGTTTGGTGTGCTTTCGAACGCCATCGCCGTTTCGCGCCTTTCCCCCAGTTTTGGCTTTTACGACCCCTTGTTCAAGAATCTCGGTCCTCTCCTTCCATTTGGACTCCCGCCGTACGCTCATCGTGTGCGTGAGCGGTTTGTCCCGTGGAATCGACACGCGCCCCTCCGGGGTAGAGAGCGACTGCCGAAGAGTGGGCGCCTCGAGCCGTTAGTGTCCTTCACCATGTTGGGCACTGGTGGTGGGAACAAACACGGAACGCACGATCGCAAAGGGGTAGACAACAGAGGTGGATTGAGGGATATAAAGGGCTCAACCAACCTGCGGGAGAGACACTGAAATTGTATTAAATGCAACGAGAAGTCAGTGAGAGATCGAGGCAGGTCAAATTAGTGAACCTACCGCAAAAAGTCAAATTTTGCTCCGGCACACAGAAGTGCAAAACTGATACAAAATAGCGGCAGTCAAGGGGTTAATTTGTTTCATCCTTGATTTTCAAATACTATTTTCTCTCATCTTCACCACTGATAAAGAGCTTATCGCTCGAAATGTCTGGTAATCTTCCTCTTATCGATAATTTTTTTTTCTAACCTAGTGTGTGTGTGTGTGTTGTGTGTGTGTGTGTGTGTGTGTGTGTATGTGCGTGTGTGTGTGTGTCCCATTTATATGATCCAGTGGTCAATTCATCTTTTCTATAAACGAACCCCAATATTTTTGTTGATTGCTTCTAAACCATAACATGCTATTTTGGATGCCTTTATATCATTGCATTTTGACTCTATACTGATCATTCTTTGTGCAGCAGCTGCAGCAGAACAAACCAGGGTGTGCCTGTGAACAGGAAGCCAGAATGAGATGCATGAGTAATGCCACTGTGATGGCACACCAGGGAAGAGTCAAAAAATGTTTGACTCAATATCTTGTGGAAAAGCCTTTTTGATCACTTCATAGAGAATCCCTTGATATTCAGGGCATTAGTGGTCATAAGCGACTGACGCATTTCATCAAACCTGGAATGTCATTTCTCAAGGCCACCATCTTGTTCAACAAAATTAGGAGAAACAGGATTTTTTTAACCATGACACTCCACGCACCACACCCCTGCCCCACCTCCAGCAACAACAAATTTTAAAGCATTTTCAAATTACCACCGAGTAAAAATGCCAATGTTCCAAGGCATTAAAATGGGGTTTCAAATCTCAGCGATTTTTCAGGACTGTACAAACCCTGCTTTGTCAGCAGTTTGTGAGAAAACTGTGCGCTGCGTTGCTAACTGTAGTGATGCTTTCTGTAAACAGCGCGTCTGCAGACATCTTTCTCCAAATTTTCCTTTTTATTTAAATTTTTAAATCAATGTCAGGTAAAAAAAAGAATAACGGAGAAAACAAAAGGAAAGAATGAGTAAACCTGATGCAAGAAACAGCAAAATAAATGTTAAAATTAAACTCTTACATATTTCACATCATAATGAAACAGAATTACAGGCTGCAAGTCCAGGTGTACATTATTTCCCTTCCTTTACCTGCCATAGAGGGTATGAGTGAGGGCTTTGGGGACTTTTGAGATTAAATGACTAATGCTTTCAGTAAAGCCCTATAACAGCAACAACACAGACAACTGAGAAAGCACAGGTTCACCTAAAACTATTACCAAATCCCTCTTGTCAACAATAGACATATTTCCACAACTGATAGAACAGTAGGCAGCTGTCAGTAAACACATACTTTGAAATGAGGGTTTAGGTGCAGACCGACTACTGACTTTTGTACATGCTGTCTTGAACCACCTCCAGAAGACGGGAGATGTGCGTAGGCAGGTCGCGGTTGGGGCAGGTGGCTTTCTCCCCTGTGTCACGCCGCACCAGCACTACCTGGTTGGCCTTCATGTCCCGAGGACCCAGCTCCAGGCGTACTGGTACACCCTGACATCACACAGTACAATTAGTAGACAGTGTTTTTCTTCTCAATTTCAAGTCAACACTTTTCATTACACTTACGATGTTGTACCAAAGCTCAACATATGGCGCATCACTTACACACTATGATGTACCAAGGCTCATTGGCATAACACAGAATTAATTTCATTCATGTATATAAGCTGTAATCCCTCTAAACCATGCAAGTCGTCAGTCACAGTGCATCATGACCAAGCGAAAAGCGTGTTTTAAGGTTATCCCCTCTGAGCTCATCTCCGTTCTCACACACACCTTTCTTTGTATTCCAGATCTACATTTCTTATTGTTAATGCTGCTTTACAAACTCTGGTCGACCGTAAAGGTAGCAGAAAAGTAATCATCTCCATCCTTCTGGTAATATTTTTTTAGCATCAATCTAATGTATTCCTTAACATGAAATACAGGAATGTGCAAAATCCAGAGTAAAAATCTGTGTCCAAATACTGGGTGTTCACCACCATGTACATTACATCTTAAGCTACCATGTACATTCCCATTTCTTGCATTCCTTCAAAGATGAACCCAACCTTTGACGACATAAACAAAGGTTGATATTTTTGGAAAGGTTGCACGAGATGATAGCACCATTCACATCAAATAACACCATTCACATCAAATCAAAGCCAGCAAATTAAAACAAATGCTATAATAGGTCCAGACCAATCCTAGGGAATGATCATGTTCACTACACAACAGTACAAAATGGGGAGAAAAGCCTTCACCTTCAGTTCCCAGTGATTGAACTTCCAGCCCGGAGAGTAGTTGTCTCGAACATCTGCCTGAGCACGGATTTTCTGTGCTTTGAGATCAGCAGCAATTTTTTTCACAGGCATCATACAGAGCCTTTGAGTCATCCTCTGAGAGAGAGGCCGTCACTCCACAAGGCACCACAATGATCTGCCAACAATCATGGACCATGGCATGCTTACACAAAATAATACGTCGGCATGCATGTGTGCGTGTGTATTTATCTGTTCAGACACATACATACATGTCTTATGGGTAGATACGCACCAACCCGTATAGTGATAAACAAGATTGCACATTTCAACCCACTGCAAGCTAAAAATTTGATTTCAATAACAAAAATAATAAACATTACACATACAAATCCTCTTATTTTGGCATCAATAGCTGCCGATAGATACTGCCGTTCACATTTTCTTACCAGAAATTAAATGCCCTTTTAATCCTCAATCATGTTTTCTATTAAACAAGCTGGCACAGCAATACATCTTCACAAGTTATCTTTACATGGGTTTTAAAGACTGTACTTGAAGAGAGACAGGGTGGCAGTGGAAGCCTTCAAATGTCCATGAATTTTGTGCACCTAAATGTATAAAAAGGCATATGCAAAGTCTATCTGGAAATTATCTTTAAAAGGCACAAGTCAAGTGACTCTAGAAATTACTTTCAATTCCAATTTTCACCAATCATTTTCTTTGTTCGTAACGTTCAAGAAAGGCAAGAAAAAATTGCTATCATTACTACTGCTTTGCCCTCTCCTCTACAACCAGGTATGATAATACTTTCAATATTTTAAATGTTTCAAATAACCAATATTTCAATGAGCTATAAATTATCAAGGATCGATTCTATTGACACCTGTCTAACTCAAGTACCTCATTAGGGTTAATGCTGGACTTACACCAAGAAAATATACAACTGAAGACCACTGAGTTGTACACAGAGAAAATATGCAGCTGAGGACCATTGATCTGTACAGAGATAAAATATGCATCTGAAGACCACTGATCTGTACTCCGAGAAAATCTACAAATGGAGAGCACTGATATACACAGAGAACATCCACAGCTGAGGAACACTGACCTGTACGAAGAGAAACTCTACACCTGAAGACCACTGACCTGTACATTTGCCACTCTAGGAGGCAGCACCATCCCATGTTGTTCTCCGTGCACCATGGTCATCACACCAATGGTTCGTGTCGTTATCCCCCACGAGTTCTGATACACATGCTGCTTCTGCTGAGTGTCAGGGTCTTCTATCACAATGTTGAACATTTTGGAAAAGTTCTGACCCAAGTGATGGGAGGTGGTCCTTGAATGGCTCTCCCATTGGCACTGATGTAGGCTTCCACTGTAGTGGTGAAGTCTCCTCCAGCAAATTTCTCTTTCTCCGTCTTGTGGCCACGTACTACAGGGATGGCAAGCAGGTCCTCGTAGATTTGGCTGTAGTACTCAGGATCTCATACACCTGTCAATATCAAGCTCTAGTTATATAAAACTTTCTGTGTCATACTTCACACAAATTTGCTCCAGAAAATACTTCCTTTCCGAGACAAACGCGATTCAGACTTTAATCTTATACCAGCATCATTTTCTCCTGCAGGAAATATCCTCATTTCTTTACAGATCACGTCCCTTTGACAAGGTTGGAAACTTTTCATGGATCATCTTACTGTTTAAGGCAGAAGTCCAGAAAATTAACTACATTTGCAGGCTGTCGACTGTTGCAGTCAGTCCTTTAATATTGTATTCTATCTGTATTATGAAACTGCCACGTCAGTGTATCTTCTGGTTTTCATTTTGCACTATTAAGGAATGACATTAAATTTAACCAATTTCAAAAGAAGCAGAAGGGAATGTGGCATGTGACAGACGACCAAGCATGTTCTTTATTCCTTCCTCCCACCCAAACCCAGATAGGCATTTCCAAATCTGTCCTCACAGATTTTGCTTTCTAACCTTTCTTCGAGTCTTTGCTACTTAATAATTTGTAAATTATAACCGTTCTTAAGGTATTTCAGCTTCACCAACTCTCATGCAACATATGACCTATGGATGGACAGTTCAAAGCATACTCACTGGCGGACTGTTGTGTTGCAAAGCTAGTTCCCTGATTGGTAGTGATAGTGAGCACTATCTATCGACACTGCTACAATTGTTTTCAAAAGTTTATAGTGCTGTGCGACTGAGTAAACATATGTCTGTACCTTTTTTCTGTTCCCTTAAGCGGAATAAAAATGGAGTACCCTACTTAAATGTAGTGGGATTGGTCTGGGTACTGAGAAGTAATTGTTTATCTTAATGGGTTACATGACAGTGTTAACAGGTTAAGTATTCTCATGGAAAATATGATCATGTACCTTTTCCATACATTCTAAATGTGCTTTAGAATATCTCTTGCAAATGTGCTTTAGAATATCTCTTGCACTGGCAAAACACAATCAAAGAATTTCTTATGAATATGAAACTGCTTGCTTCATATATGCATCAAAAATGCAAATTGTCACATAAAAACAATCAAGGATATGTTGGACGTACACATACACACAAAAGAAAATTTCAACTAATAGTGCCAGCAATGGTGCTCAATCACGTTCATTCAATGTGGTCTTTTTATTTTTCTAATTTTCATTATTGCATGTTAAGCCCATCACTAGCAGTAGCAAACAAATTCTAATTTATAAATTCTAAGCATAAAAGAACAAATCTGGAGAAACAATGAGTGTTTTCACTCTCGTTTCTGGTTGGAATGGTCCCTTTAGGACAGAAACAGTAAATATGTTGAGCACATGCTTTGCTCCAAAAAGCACAATTTATTTGGAAACAGCATACAGGAGTTTTCCTTTTACCCAAAAGAAAGCGCGCGCACACACACACACACATGTACACTGTGTACAAAATACACACCTCTTTCTTGGCGTCCTCCATGTCGGCCCATGCTAGTGTGACCCTCTTGCCACAAGAACTCCCGTGTTCTCAGAATGGCTGCGGGTGTTTGAACTCCCATCTCTGTATAAAAATTGTCCTTTTTTTTTAAGCCAATGTCAATGATTAAAAAAAAAGAAAAAGTGACGAACAGGCATACAATCATGCACGGATGGAGGGACGTAAAGGTGGGATGAGGGGCAGGGACTTACATTAACGGAATCAATGAACACAGCATCTGATCTATTTTCCAAACACATTAATCTTCAATCTCGAACTTTTGCTTTTTAATGTGATACTCTAGTACTAACTTAACAACACTGACCATATTCCAAAAGACCTCTATCTACTGTTTTGAAAGCTGAACAGTTCACAACACGCATACACACACAGAGTTTTAAAAAGACTAACCACAACGTTGCACCACTGATTGATGCGTAGAGGCAGGTCCCGATGTGACTTGATCCACTTGGCGTAGGAGGGGTACATCACTGTTTCACTGGTCGGAGCGGATGGCAATGGGCTCGGCCAGTTCAGACTGCCCTGATTTTGTCACCCAGGCAACCTGCAATGACACTTCTCACATGATTTGGAATGAAAAATAAAAGTCAGCCCAGATTCCTGCAATGAAGAGTAATGCAGCAACATACATCTTCATCACAAAATTTGTAGGCTTACTATTTCTAAGATGCCCCTCTAAAAATATAACAAGGCTATACGGCAATTATCTCAGAACAACATAATTCTTACAGAAAGCCATGCAAGTATGTTTACTTACTCTAATGCTATTTATTCTATTTCTCTATTACAAACATCAAACTTCACAGAATCTAAGACTTTACTTACAACTCTTAAAAGTGTTTTAGTATACTTTCACTTACCAAAATCTTCTTTCCTCTAACCTTCACGCATACTCTTCTCCTGACTCACTGTTTCTGTTCAACATTTATCTGCACCTATTCATGTTTACAAAACATCATGCTCATTACATACTTAACAATATCTGTTACGTACATTCATTCATTCCATATGTAACCATATCCTTAAACTGTGAGAGTCAATCACGATTTCTGTCCCAAACCAATCAACTGACCCAGAAGCTGTCTTTGTTTGCTGAATTACCTCAGGAGCGAAGTCTGCAATGTGAGTCTTCTCCTTTTCCAGAGCACTGTGGGACACAAATATGGGGAAGTAGGCGTTCTCCACTCCCAGATCCTTTGATCTTGGTGTCGAAGAACTCCTTGATCTTTTCCCAGATGGAGTACGACCAGGGACGGAGGATGTAGCAACCACTGATGTCGTAGTATTCAATCATCTTTCCCCCTTAGTGATCACCTTCGGTAACAAAGCATACAGCATCTTAAATTTACCAGTTCCAAAAGAAAAGGAGGTCATCAAAGGTAAGGCGAGGACTATACTGTTACATCCAATTCAACTTGTGACACTAAAAATTGATGGTTTTGGTTGGTTCTATACATGATATTCTCATGCTAAACTGATGCCAATCTTGATTCTGTTCTTAAATTTCTGGCTGCTCATTTTTTGTACATTTACAATATGTTCTGTTCTCAGACATACGTTGCACCAATATTTCTAATCCCAGGTACCTCTAAATATTTTTGTAATATCTGCAGAAAAAGGGTTTCCTTTGTTGGGGTGTATAGCTGAAATGTTTGTCATAAATAAGGTCTTCAAGTGTCAAAGGCCTATCAACGCCAACTGACCATACTTCACACAAAAAAACTATGATCCTCCGATTTTTTGCCTAGAACTAAATACTGCGATACTTTTCCGTGCTAAGATGCTCAAATTCAAGAAAAATCCAACAGTTGCATCCCTTGGCACTTTGTTGTTTGGTGAGACAAAAGTATCTTTCATGAAAACCATTTTAACCAGCTATTCATCCATCCAGGGCTCCCAATGACGCACATATGTGCGTCCATGAAGCACTATGTAGCGAAAAGGACGCACTAAAAAAAATTGTAGCGACCGCGGGGCCACT
>JAFLJL010005676.1:0-12932 GCA_018398815.1 Conus ventricosus | reverse complement strand
GAAATGAAAGAAAATTTGTTATTGTTTAATTGTCCCAGGATTACTTGGTCTTTATCTTACTAAAAAGGAACCCAAGAATTAAGACAACTAATGTCATAAGTGCTCAGCCATAAAGCCAACTATTTTGCTTGCAGTAGACAAAAGCCAGCTAACGACAGAACCTAATATGCCGGAGAAGAGTTTATGGCCTTACTGGCTATTTTTGTTTTTAAAAAATAAACCTGCAGATGATCAAGTAGTTTATTTACCCACGACTTGTCAGATGGTGAGGAGGTGACCCTGGAGGCACTGACCCTTGACCACCACCACCTGTAATAGCCAACACCAATGTACTAGTTTCAAATCCCAAGGCTGTTATAGCGCTTGCTAATGTGACTCCTTGCTCTCTAATGCGGGATTTACATGTAGACGATCTTTTATCTACGACCTGGTACGATTTCAACATCTACGATTCCCCGAGATCGTGGGTGATCTTGGGATGAGAGCGTGAGAAATTGGGGTACTTTTTGGCCACGATAGCCCCCTGGCCTGCCCCCCTACGCTGTACTACGACTTGACAGGTTCTCGCACGATCTGGCACGATCTGATAGGCTCTTGTAGAGCCAACATATCATACGACATGCCCCAACTGCATACGCTCTCACCCGATGCCTGACACAATCTCACACGATCTCACAGACTCTGGAAACGCTCTCACATGCTCTCACACTATCCCCCACGCTTCCCAGGAGTCTACTCCTGCATCCGCTTTAAAACGTACCTGCTTTGCGACGATCCTCAGTACGCTCGGTGAATTCACAGAGGACACAACTCAGAAGCTACCAGAAGTTCTACCTAGAAGTGCTGCAGAATTTTTCCAGAACTTCCAGTCATGTCAGGAAGAGGCAGAGACAACCGGAAGGCAACAAGGAAGGCAGAGGCAGACCCAGAGGCAGGAGGAGAGGCAGACTATCTCCACTTCCATCATGACTGTGGGCGAAGACTCTGATCATTCAGAGGTGAGTTTCAATACTGTTTTCACTCGGGTGGGGCATTTTTTTTTCAGAAAGGGGGTGGTTACATTCATGGGGTGGGGCCTTGGGTTGGGTTTCATGAGCCATGGCTTCAGTGCAAATACCTCATCACCAACTATGAAGTAGGGGCTATCTTGGTCGTCGTGGGCAGTGGCGTAGGCTATGGCCAGCCAATCTTTCCTTCTGAGATGAGTACTTTGAGGTCGCAGCCGTTCCATATCTGTGCATCCGAGGCAGCGCCTGCGAGTCCACACGCACCACTGGAACTTGTAGTCTGCGTCGACGAGGGCCAGCAGCACAATATAGAAGTATCCTTGTAGTTGTAGTACTCGGAACCTGACTCGGCCGGCTTCTTGATGGCGATCTGTTTACCATCGAGGGCACCAACAGCGTGGGGAAAGTTCCACCTCTCCTGGAACCTGTGGGCTGCGGCCTTCTACTCGTCAGGCTCTGTAGGGAACACAAAGACCTCTGCATAGTGCTGATGAATGGCATCGCACACCTCTTGGATATGGTTGCAATGGCGGAGCTTGACATCCTGAAATGTGGCTCAGGTCTGTGTATCTTGTGCCGGATGCCAGGAACTTGAGGGTAATTGCCAGCTTCAGGCCAGGTGGGTGGGTCTCCTGGGAGAAGGTACCTTGTGTTTGATGTATGGAGTCAGAGTATCCAGCAGTTATTGGAGCATCATAGAGGTGACCCTCAGCATCCGCTTGAACTCAGGTTGGTCCTCCCTCCGCAACTCATCCAATCAGTTTGTCGTAGACACCAAAATCTGTCCTCCTCAGCAGCATGGTCTCACCCACACCATTGGTCGCATGTTCTCCTGCCTCTTCAATTGCTGCCCAGCTCAGCATGGTCCCTCGCCTCCTCAGCATCCGTCGCAGCATGTCTTCTTGCAACAGCCGTGCAGCAGCCACCAGTCTCAGCCTTCTTCGTTCCTCTGCACGTCTCTGGAGTCTCAGCATCTTGGTTGAGCATTTCACCATGAATGACCAGCCAAGTGGAACATCCCCTATTATATCCAGAGGGACATCACAGGACACGGTTCCCCGTCCTTGTACGACCTCGTACGATTCTGATACGTATCTGGTACGTTCTCATGCGCTCTGGTATGCTGTGCTACGACCTGGTACGCTCCTGGTGCGATGCATGACCCATCAGCCATCGTGCCAAGATCGTACGGGCAAATCAAAAAGTTTCCAACATGTTGGTAACTTGCAGGCGATCTCGCACGACTCCAGCCCAGCGGGGATAATATCTACGTTCTTACCATGAACCTTGTACGCTTTTACACGACTTACTACGATTCCCTCACGCTCTCCCATGGTTCCAAAATTTCGGCCGGAAGTGGAATCGTGCCAGGTCGTAGAGAAAAGATCGTGTACATGTAAATCCCGCTTAAACAGTGTTCGTCTTTGTTCTGCTAGCTTCGTGTTTTCATATAAATTTTTTGGATAGTTTCTCTTATTCTGTAATTTGGTTTCGAAATTTTTTCCAGTTATAACAACGCTTTGTTTGCTATCTCTTTTGGTAAAAGTTTTTAGTCTTTGGTTTTCTTTCTTTGATACTCCCTATTTGGGATCGCACCCCAAAACGAGGTTTTTTTAATACACACAACCACACCACAACACACACACAACAAAAACCCACCCACACAAAATATTTTTAATATTTTATTTATATTTATTATTATAATATATAATAAATTTGGGGTTTTTTTTAAACTTAATTTTTTAATTCTGAGTGGTCTTTTAACCAAAATTTAAAAATTTATATATATATATATATATATTATATTCACACACACACACACACACACCACACCACCCAAAATATATAATTTATATATATATTTTTTTATTTTTTAGGAAAAGCCCACTCAAAATTTAAACAATGAACCCAAAATAAAAGGCGACAAAAATTTAAAAATAGGATTTTAAAATGGAGAAAAGAAAACACCCTACAAAATTGTTTGAGAAAGTGCGTTCGGGGTATGTATATCTGGGCCCCCCACCGTGTTATTAATTGTGTGTGGGCGTTGAGCCTGTGCGTGTGGCACGTGGCCTGTAGATTTTTTTTTTTTTTGGGGGCCGGTTGGGGGGGGAGGCAGGGGAAGGGGCTTTGAAAAGTTTCCCTTGTGCCGCTTATTTCTTTTACTTTAGAGTTCAGGGATGCTAGAGGGGGTTTTACAAAATTTCAGCCCTTTTCTGTATACAAAAGTTGCTTTTTTTAAAAATGTTTGTATGGGCTGTCTTTTTAAATTTTCCATAAGTTGTAATTATTTTTTTATTTTTAGTTCCAAATATTTTTACTTGTTTGTTTGGTTTTTTTTTTTTTTCATTTTAAAGGACTTTTTTGGTTTGCTATCTGGTTTTTAAAAGGGTTTGCCTGATCCTTGTAGTTTCTTTATCCTGTCGTTGTTCCGGCTTGGTCCCAAAATTTGGTAAGCTTTTTGTTTTTTGAGGGACTGGTCTTTTTTTGTGCAATTACAAGATATCCTTTGTCCCCTCTTGGTTGTTTTTTTTTGGTTTTTTGGAAGAACAATTATGTTTTTAAGGTTGGGCTACCAGAAACGATAGCTTAAAGTGTTTTTTAAAATATTTAGTAGTCTTTTCTTTTGGGTGTGTTTTTAAGGTTTTGAAAAATTTCTTTTCCTACGTTGGGTTTTTTTTTCCTTTGGAGGGTTATACCTAAAATTTTTCTTGTCCTGGTTGTTTTTCCCAAAAAAAAATGGTTCTTTAAAGTTCAAAAAATTGGGGGCTAAAATTTGGGGGTTCTTAACCAAACTTTGGTTAGTGTTTGGCCTTATATCTTTTTAAAGTCAAAAGGCCGAAAGGGGGTTGCCAGGAAAAAAGGGTTTTCTTTATTTGTCGTCTCCAGGACAAAAACTTAATCTTATTTTCAATGTTGTCATTTTTTTTTTAAAAATAATAACTTTTTTTTTTGTTTGTTTAAAAAAAGTCACTGCAAGGGTTTTCATTCTTGACCCTCAAAGAAGACAAAAAGACCCCTTTGCCGTAAAGGGGAAATAAACAGAAATGCATTGTTCCACTTAATCCATTCTTTGTTTAAGTCAAATTTTTTTGTCAATTTCCAGCCCTTTGGGCAGATAAAGTGATTGACCGGTCTGCAGACTTACTTTCAAAAAGAACCGAATCAACAACAGACCAAACAAACGTCGCAAAATTGGGAGGGAAATCGTTGAAAAAAATTTATAAAACTTGGGGGTAAGAAATTTTTCTTCCAAGGGCAGACTATTTTTTTTGATCTAGGGATCCGCGAAAAAAGGAAAGGGATCGGGTTTCAGGGCCCAACGGTGATGGACAAAAACACAAAATATTTTGCCGGAGATGCAAAAAGACGAAAACGGGGCGGAGTATAAATTTGATAGGAACCCTTTTCCTACCCTTGGATTTTGGTTTTAAGTGCGCAAGCGCCATATTTTAAAGGAGCTTTAAAAAGACAGATTGTCATCGAAAGAAATTTTATGAATACAAAGTGTTTTTAAACGACAGCCCGAAGAAAGATACGCATTTCTACTTCGTTGAGTTTGAATTTTTAGCAACCAAACTTAGCAAGGCTGACGAGCGACAATTAAACCCAAAAATGCAAAAATTTACGAAAGGGGGTTTTACCTTTAAAAAGATCCAGAAAAAAGGCAACAATTAGGGAAAATTTTTTTTTAGTGCCTCACAAGATCCAAAAAGGTATTTTTTTGCTGTGTGAAGATGAAAAAAGAACCATACCAAAGAAAAAATGAAATTTTTTATTACCCAAAAATAAAAAACCCAAAATGTTAAATTAGGGGGTCTAACAAAATTACGGGAGGGGCAAAACCTTATCAGCATTTTGACGAAACGAGAAAATTTTTTGGGGAGGCGGGGGGGATAGAAGCCCCAACAGTTGACCTTGTGTCTAAGATCTACCCTTCATATGTTAGATTTGATGATTATTTAACAACGAAATACGGAAATGGATTGTTTTAATGTCGAAAGGGGTAATCTTGATGAGTGGGAATGAAAAGAGGGAAATAACCTTCACCTGATAAGAAAAGAAAATGATAAACCAGTTAATGAATATTTGTTTTTGATTTTTGATGATGATGCATAGCTGAAATTGACACCAGTTTAAAAAGATAAAAAAATTTAAATTTATTTTTTGTTTTAAAAAAAGTAATTGTTCGGGTTTATCCAAAAGTGCCTACAGAAGAGACAGAAAACCCCTGAAAAAAAAAAAAACCCCCTTAGATTAAAAAACATTACCAAGTGCAACAGAAAAAAGAGAAAGATTTTTCCCAAATCAGCAAAAACCAATTGAAGGTGTTTGCTGTTTTTAAATGCTGTTATTATGATTTAATGCTGGACTCGATTTAGTGCTCGTCAGCAGGAAAAAGTGTGGTCTCTTGCAACGGTGTAGGCGCTGGGTGCTTTACCCCAGGGGGTTGTTTTTTCGCTTTGGCTGTGCCCATTAGCTGTAAGGGGCTGCGCAAAAAAAAAAAAACTAGACTAAAAAAGAAAAGCTAGGTTCAATAAAAGCTAAACTTTTTCGTTTCAAATGATAAAAAAAAAACCGATTGCTCGCACATCGGATGAAGTTTTGGGTAGTTTACAAGCCTTTTTTGAGGATGAAAAAGAAGAAGTTTGACTTCAAAAAAAGGGGGGAAACTTCTTCTCAACAAAACGACACGGGTCAGGTAAAAAAAAAATGTTAAAAAAAAGTAAACGAGCATTAAACTCTGTTCAAAACAGCTACTTTAAAACACCAGGGTTTATATTAATTTTAGGTTCCCAAGCACAAAAAGCCCGTTGAATTATTTGTTGAGATTTTTTTTAAATCTAAAATAATTTGAGTTGAAAAAAAACTCAACGGGTTTAAAGTTTTTGGGATGCTTGACCCCTTTTTTAGAGGATTTAAGGAAGGCATTTGTCAAAATCTTAAAAATGAGATCGATTTAAAATTTATTGTTTCAACAACGTAAGGCAAACTTTTTTTCAGCTTTTTCCCCCAAGTTCCAATACAACAAAAAATAAAAACCCTCAGTTAAGTAAGGTTTAAATTGTTTCAATCGTTACAAAAAAAAAACCCCCAAAAAAAAGATTTTGGGGTCTCAAAAAAACCCGCTATTTTTTTCTTATAGTGACTTAACCCCCAAGTTGGAGACCAACTTTTTTTACACAGTTTAATGTGTTCTAAAGAAGCTAAAAGAGGGGCCCTGGTGGTCAGGGGGTAGGGGGTTTTAAAGTATTAGGATCTTTTTTTAAAAACAGGCAAAATTTTTTTTTCCCACCGTTTTAAAGGAAAGTCTTCTTTCCCCACCCCCCCCCACTTTAGTTAAAAAAGAGCATTTTAAAGCAAAAAGAATTCAGACGAAAATTTTTTATGTGGTGTTTTTGCGGCTGCTTCCGTTGCAAAAAACGGGAGGGGGTTCAAAATTAACCTTCCAATGAATTAAATTTTAAAGGAATACCTTTTCCCCTGTTAGCTAGACAAAATTTTATCATTTTAAAGGCAAAACAACCAATAACTTTTAAACCCAATTTCTTATGGTTGGGAACAACCCTTTCCCCACACAGTGTCCAAGAACAGTCCAACAAAAGTGATCCAGAAAAAAGCCTGTGGGGTACTCCAATGTCTCACCATTATACACTTACGCCGGACGCTTTGCATTCTTCAAACGTGGCACAAACAAGAATTCTGCAGGAAATGTTTAACAAGAAATTTTCCCTCGTTCAGCCGCAAGTGAAAATAAAAACATTGCAACCCTCGTGTGTAATACAGTTTACGCCGAGGGGGAAAGGGAGTAAGGGTTTTTTTAAGAACTGAAAACGACTGCAAAAAGGTCATTGTTTTTTTCGTAAATTCGGGTTTATTGTTCTTTGGGGGCCACACAAAAATTTCCAAAAAAACTTGTGAGTAAACACCGTTTGTTTTATTTGTTTCTTTTTGCAAATCGGATGGCGCCCATTCAAGCCGATTTAACAGAAGACCTCATGCTGCAGAGTACTTCTTAAAACGTGCGAGTGCGAATGCTGTTCTAATAATCTGATTGATCCGACATTAAAAGACCCCTGACCCCAACAAAAAATATGACTCAGCCCTCTCGGGGTTTGCGGTAAAGGGTAACACGTAACGTAAAAAAGACCCAACGAAGGACCAGATCCTTAGCCCAAAGTAGAGGAGCCAACCCGGATATTTGTAATCTTAACTAAAGTTTGAACCCGACACAGAAAAATGCCTTTTTCTTTCATTTTAATTGCGCGGGTTCGACTCTCTCTTAATTGCAAGCAATAAACCCCGGGCTTCAGGGTGTCATGCGTTTTGCAGTCATCAGAAAAGTACTGTGTTTCCCCTTTTAAAAATTTGCCTTTATGCTCTATGCAACACTGATGGGATCATTATAGTCACTGGCTTGTCCTTAAAGTCTTACCAAAAAAGACGAATATTTTGACCAAAATTGTTAGAAAGAGCGTTTTTTTGCAGGGGTTTTTTTAAACTTTATTTTCTTAAGTCTTTTTAATTGAATTTTGTTTGGCGTAAAAACATTTATGCTGTGAAAAAAGCAATGGGGCCCCCCAAAAAGACTCAGCTCCCGAAGTCTGCCCCCGGGGGAGCCCTCCCGGACAAGGAAAAACATGGGGCGAGGGTGGACTTATTCCCAATTGTACTCCGAAGAACCAGTCACGACGGGCCCCTTTATGCGATTTTAAAGCCTCCCCTCATGGGAAATGGTGAGAAACCCACTCTGGGAAAAACTAGGAAAGCAATATGACGCCCCCGGAAAAACCCCAGGGAAAGGGTGGCCTACCACCAAAATATCAAGTGTGGCGGCAGGCATCTCGAACTTGCACAACCTTTATTCGTGCTGGGGGGGAAGGGCAGTACCTCGATATGGATGCCAAAATTGTCACATTTTTCAAACAAAGGAGACAAAAGGTGCAATAACTACAGGGAAAATTTCCTGACATTTTGGCAAAGTATTTGCAAGAGTCGTCCGAACAGGGGCCCGAGGGGCGCTGACAGAGTGTACCCCGGTGCGTGCGGGTTCCGCTCGGAGAGATCAACCCTCGACTGGTCTTCTCCATCGACGCTGCAAGGGGAAAAAAGCAGGAGCAGCAAAGCCCCTCTTCTGGCCTTCTCAAACCGACCAAAGGTTTGATCTTTCAGCGAGCGGGCCTTCAACGTCCCCAGGAAGATGGTGCCCACCAAGATTTTTAGCGTGTCCGTTTTCCACGCATGAAAGGACAGTGCGTCGGCGGCTCGACTCATTGCCCTTAACATACGCGTGGAGTCAAAAAAGGCTGGTCCCCCTCCCCCCCCCTTCGGATCTTCTTCGTGTCCGCGAAGCACGCCTTTTTTGGGGCTCAAAATTTTTAGGGTGTTACCTTCACACCCCAATCAATGGCCGATTTTAACCCGGGTCGTGAAGGCAAAAAGCAAAGACGGTAGTGCCCCAGAGATGCGTTTTGAGATCGCTGCTTGGCCCCCCCCACCGAAGCGAGTTACAGTGTGATGGGAAATTTGCAAAAACTTTTGGATTGGCCTGACATAAACTTGAAAAAGACGAATGTGGGCTAGGTGGAAAACCCCGTACATCAACAACCTGAATTAGAGGCCGTTAACCAGTTCACTACCCCGTTCCCATCACCCACAACCTCTCCTGGAAGGGTGGGGGGGTTTTGGGGGAGGGGGATGGGAAGGGGTTTGGGGTTTTTTTGGGGTTTGGGTGCCCCCAAAAAGGAAAGGGAAGGCCCTTCCAATGCGCTTTCCGGGATTTGGGGGAAAAGGAATGACCCTGACAAAAGATTCTTGACGGCGTTGCTACACTCCTCCTGGGGCGCCAGGGGGGCTGGCTGTGGTCAAGGGGGCGGTCCCCAAGCCTTCTGCGCGATTCTTGGAAAAAATTGGAAACCCCCTCCCAAGGTTTGAAACGGCAGGCCCGACATGCCAAACCTTTTCCGTCAGCGGGCCCTGTGCCTGGGGTTGGGGCGGCGAAGGACCGGGGTGGCAGAAACCCCCAAAAAAAAACCGGGCGCAGAGCTTGGGGTTGGGCAAAAACCAAAGGAACCCCCTCCGGGGGTTTCCCCCAGGATGTTTGCCAAGCGCGACGAACCTCGCTCCGGACAACATGAAGAGCTGTGACGATAAATTTTTAAAAATTGAAAATGTTTTAAATGCAAGGTTTTTTTTCTTTGCCCGAGGGGAAGGGATCGGAAAGACAAACGTTCTGGAGGAAAAATGATGCTGTTTTTTGGAAAACTTCCACTCCCATTCAAAATTTAAAACCCAAACCGGGTCTTTGGGGGAAAAATAACAATGAAAATTTTTTTTCCGAGGAAATCAAACTGATAAAAATTTTTTTCCCAACTTGTGCCCCCATCCCGTTTAGAAAATTTTGATTTTAGAAAAATGTAAAGCAATTTTCTCCTATGCGTGAAATGGTCTTTTGGTTTTTGGTTTTTTGGGGAGGGTGTTGCGCAAGGGGGTTTTGCAACACCCACATAAAAAAAAACCCCCTACCCACTTTTTTTTCAAAAATAACCCAAAAAGAACTGGGAGAAAAAGGAAATTTAATCATGGGGAAGGGGTTTTCCCACACCTGGATCAAACAAAGTAAACAATCCTTCAAAAAATGTGGGGGGGGTTTTTTACTTTCCGGTTTAAAGGCCCAGGGGGGAAAACGGGAAAAATTCCCCGGAAAATTAAAACAAAGGGGGGGAAGGATCATAACCCCCCACCCCCCACCCCTGAAAACCCCCAAATACACCATTTTCCTGAATGGGTTTTTGGATAAAAATGCCAAAAGGCAGTGGTTCAACCCCAAAAAGGGCTTGACTTTAAGCCCCAAACTTAAAAGGGGAACATTTTGAACCAAATTTTAAAAAAAGCCAAACAGTTAAAAATACCCTTTTTTTAATGGGCCCCAAAAGGGAAAAAAAATTTTTTACCCTGGGGGGAAAAAAGGGGAAAATTTAAATTTGGGTCCCCCATTTTTGGGCTCCAAGCAATTTGACGTAAGCAAGGTAGCTGTTTGGGGAAAACCCCCACTGCCAAGGAAAAAAAAAATTTTTTTCCCGGCTTTCCCAGGGAAAACCAGGAACGTCCCGGCCTTTGAATTCCAAACGGCGGGGGAAAAGAACCGTCAACGTTTCGAAAAAAAAAACCCGGGCCCACAGCGGGGGCAGCACCCCCATTTTTAAAAATCCCTTTTAAAGTGAAACATTTAAAAAAATCCCAAATTACCAACTTTTTCAACATTTTAAAGGTTTTGTTTTTAGTTTTCAAGGAGTTTTTTTTCTTTCCCCACCCCAAAAAAAAAAAGGAATTACCTTTTTTTTGTTTAAAAGTTTTGTAAGCCTGATTTTCTTTTTTTTTGGAAAAAGGGTCTATTTTTCCCCGGGGGATTGGGGGTTTTAAAACGAAAATTAAAAATTTTTAAAGCAAAAATTGAAATTTTTTTTTTTTTTTTTTTTTTTTTTTTTTTTTTCCCCCCCCCCCCCCCCCCCCCCCCCCCCCTGTGAAAAAACAGAACCCCCCCCCCCCCCCGCCCCCTGTTCTTTATTGTTTATGGGGGGGCCCCTTTTTTAAAAAGGGGGGATAGAATTGAAAGAGCAGAATCGAAATGACTAAACCCATACAACCCAGCAAAAACACACGAACGAGCAAACTGACTGAACGCAATCTTAAAAGTCCGAACATTTTGATCCAAATGTTTAAAAGTAAGCGCTATCAGTTAATTAACTACAATTGTATAATGAACCGACATTAAGGAAATCTATTCTTACCTGGGGGTATTAACGAGTACTACCCGACCAACAAGTGAAATTGTGAGCGTACAGAGCAGATTTTTGCTGACTCCAATGTTCATATTCGATCTGTGCAAGCCTAACAGTCCCGTTTTCGACATGTGTTGGTGAATAACCCTACTACTCGCCGGGAACGAGAAAAGAAATATTTTTTTTTTTTTTTATTCTCTCTGGCTATGACACAGCAGGCATTAACTCATCGCGAATCGTGCCTGTGACACATATGAATTAATCCATATTCATGTTCGTTCGGAAAAATGAACGTCATATCTGTTGCCCTTTGATTTAAAAAACAAAACATTGTTTGGCCCTTTTCAAGCATGCTGGGTGGTTTTTCTTTCAGCAAGTTTTAACACAACATAACCTTTTTGCAGAAATGGAATCATTTCTTCAACAGTCAGAAACTATTAGAAACAACATCTGTTTCAGTAATATAGCTAAATCTCTTCATAAATCAACAAGCTTTCAAGGTAGTCGTGTAGTTCTTCAATGGTAGGTTCTCGTTTTCCTTTCCTCCCCCCTTTCCCCAAAAAGCAATACTTCTCTTGGTTTAATAGGTAAAGAAACACGGCTCACCTGATTTTCTTTTGGGTTTTGATAATTCGTCATATGGCTGTGATAACGCACTGCTCATCAATAGCAAAAGTGTTCTTCTGTAAACAGAAAAACGCCTGTCTCCATTGAATGTCATGGACAAAAACTGAGTGGCTCATGTCCGGTCACTTGTAGATTTGCATTCAGAATGTTGAAGAACATTTGCTGATGCTTTTAATGTTGCAACAGGTGGGCGCCGCGACCGCTGTGAGCAGCAACGGCCGTCTCACCGCCCGCCATTGCCATGTTTTTTTATTGATATGGGGACAGACGGTTGTGGAAAAACAATATTTGTCCTCGACCTATACGAACAGTTTATCGTTATAATTTTGCTCATATAGTATTTTTTCGGGCCCAGCCTTAAAATGGAATCAATCATATCATGATCGAGATTTACACGGGCAGATGATGACATATATTGGATTTATCCTAGCAATAAACTGAGTGAGTGATTAGAAAACTTTTATAGACTGTTTAAAGGAACGCAGTCACTATTTTTATTGATGACGCTTGGCAGAAGAGACTTTGTAAAAAAAAGAAAAAAAGAATAAAAAAACTTCGTCCCAAAAATGGCTTTTTTAGTGGAAGACATGCTGGGATAGTGTGTGGATTTTATGTCAGAAATAGGACTCAGTTTTGAAAGACTTTAGAGAACAATTAAATACTGTAGTTTTATTTCACATGAAAGACAGAGACGCATTTGATGAATATATGCGTGGAAATGCGTTATTGAAAACGATCAGGAAAAACACAGGATTAAGCAAATAAAGCTAGTATTAAAAAAGGATAATCCTACCCAGTATGTCTGTTTGTAAAAAAAAGGGGGTTTTAAAAATGGTTAAAAGAACGCATTAAGTCCCTTTCTGTGTTTCTGCGGTTCCTTTAAAATTGTTGTTAAAAAAAAAGAAAGAGGGGGGTGGGGGGAGGGGGGGGGGGGGGTCAGTATTTTAGGGAGAGAGGATTAAGTGAAAATAGAATTGGTATTTTACTATTCTCTACAGTAAAACCTTAATTGACGGAACTGAAACTCTTTTTTGTTCCACATTTTGAAAGAACCATTAGAGAACAGATAAATACCAATCCTGACTCACCCCCGCCCTCAACAAAGTTTCGGGCGGTTTGAGTCAGGAATTGGTTATTTATCTGTTTTTTCTAACTAGTAAACCCTCAAACATGCATACTGTGTAGGATTATCCGTTTCAAAAACTAATTTACAAAACTTTTCAGATTTTAGTTTTTGCTTAATCCTATGTTTTTCCCCGATCATTTTCAAAAACATTTATTTTCGCGCAACATTCTTCAAATTTAGTCTCTGTCTTTCATGTGAAATAAAACTACAGTCTTTAAAATGTTCTCTAAAGTCTTTTTAAACTGAGTTATATTTTTGACATAAAATCCACACACTTATCCCAGCAGGTCTTCCGCTGAAGGCCAGTTTTTACAAAGTGTTTCTCTTTTTAACTATGTCTCTTTCTAAAAATTTTAAATGGGGTGACTGAAGGCGGCGAACGAAGCAAGA
>JAFLJL010005675.1:0-12574 GCA_018398815.1 Conus ventricosus | reverse complement strand
AAACCAAAAAAAAGGGGTGGGGAAACGGCGTTCTTTGTTTTTCTCTTGTTAAAAGGGGGGGTTTTTTTTCCGAAAACCTTTTTGCCTGCGGATTAATTATATTTCTTTTCTAAAATTTTTAAAACGAGACTGATTTCACTATTTCGTTGGTTAAAACCAAGTGATTATCGACCAGGTGTTGGTCTGAAGTTTCCAGCAACTTGCCACAGACTGAGCCACGAAAGGGGGGGGGGGCGTGGTTAAATGGCAGAGCTGCGTTTTGCCTTTCTTGTGGACAGGCTGGACCAAACACAGCCCCAAACATATCTGGTACAGTCTGACCAGGAAGGCAAGGACTGGTGCTGTCTCCTGTGTACAAGCACCAGAGTGTCTGGAGATTGGTCTGGGACAGCTTCCTTCTGGGGTAGAAGGGTAGGTGAATTCGAAGTATGGAAAAATTTGTAGGGGGGGGGAGGTTCTGTATTGAAGGAGTTCATGGACGCCGGCCGTTGAGTTTTTAATGTCAGTGAAGACACTGCAGAGCTGCCGGTTCAGACGTTGCCCGGGGACCGTCTTCCTTCCTTTCAGAAGTGGGACGACTATCCCCTACCCGGCAGGTCTCTGGTGGGGGTCGTGGCGTGGTCTCCTGATGCTGAGATTAACAGTGAATTCGCCATGCTTGCTGGGAGAATGGTCAGTTCCGAAAAAATGGCAGCATTCCTATCAGGGGGTAACGGTCAACAGGTAGCACTGTAGCCCTGTGAAGTCCACCTGTGTGTTTGATGACGAGGTCATCATGCCATCAAAACCACGATGTAAGCTCGGGCCCCTATGGTGGAACTCTCTTATAAGAATTACCGCTGTGCTCACAGGGTACATCTTCGAGCCCATGGGCTGAGGGGGGGTTTAAACCCCCCACAGATTATCTAGAAAGCGGAAACAAAGGTAACGGAACTGTCAGCCTTCCATCACTTCATGGTATCAGCCCTAGAGAACAAGAAATGTTCATTCTATACTACCGCCTAAAAACTAGTTAAAACTAGTTTCAGGCGGGTGACCTTAAAAATGAACATTTCTCTGTTCTCTGACAAGTAAGGCTTTAACAATGAATTAAAAATGATAATCCATCACACTTCTCTTTAAATAACCCAAAAATAACGATTATCTACAAACAAACATACTGTGTAGGGTTATCCGTTTTCAATACTAATTTACAAAATTTTTCAGATTTCATTTTTGCTTAATCCTATGTTTTTCCTGATCTTTTTAAATAACATCATTTTCACGCAAACATTCTTCAAATGAGTCTCTGTCTTTCATGAAAAATAACACTACAGTCTTTAATTGTTCTCTAAGTCTTTTAAAACTGAGTTATATTTTTGGCATAAAATCCACACACTATCCCAGCATGTCTTCCACTGAAAGCTAGTTTTGACAAAGTGTTTCCTTTTTAACTATGTCTCTTTCTGCTGAACAGTCATCTATAATTAATAGTGTCTGCGTTCCTTCAAACAATATAAAAAAGCGTTCAGACACTCACTCAGTTTATTGCTAGGATTAACTAAAAATATGTTATTATCAGTCCATATAACTTCTATCATGATTGCTTTGTCCATTTAAGTGTTGGGCAGAAAATCACAATATGATCAAAATTATAACGATAACTGTTTGTAATAGGTCGAGGAAAAAATTTTGTTTTTCCACAACCATTTTGTCCACAAATTAATGAACAATGGGGGTTTTGTCATAAATTTTTAATGCTCCATAGTTTTATAACAGAACTTAATCTAACCCAGTTATTGTTTTTATCATGCTCTCGTTATAAACTTGTTCAGTATAATAAAATCCTAAAAGATCTAAATGTTAAGATTAATCCAATTCATTCTGTAAGATTGTTTCTATTTAGACAATATTGATTTTGTTGTTTTGTTGTTATGACCTTAATATCCTCACCATTGTGAAGAATGACGACGGTAATTTTAATTTTTCCCAAACGTCTAAGTTTGCCAGCTAATTAGAATTCCTTTAGAAGGACGTCACTAACGCCCACAACCCCATCCCTTTTCACATCTTTTAAGACAGAAATTTCAAATTTTAATTGTGAACTGTCTCCTAATTTCATTTGTGGAATGAATTGTAATCTTTGGAAGCATTTTTTAAAAACCGTTTCTCTTCTGTGGAGGATGTACTGTTTTTTCCCATACGGCGTTATTTCAATCTCTTTCCGACTATTGTCATCTGGCATAAGACTTACATGTAAAGGGGCCAAAGGTTAAAATGCTTTTCTGAAACTTTTTTGACGGCCAAAAAATGTAAAGGGGCTTATGAATTCAAATTTTTTTCCCCATTCTAAATAGGGTTCCAATTGCCATTTGAGGTCAGGTTTCAAAACTATTTATATTCATACTGACCAACATTATTTGCTTTTTAGATTGCGCAGCTGTTCTAGTTTAGGAAAAAATTTACTGTCGCCAACCTCTTGCGTTTAAAATCACCATCTTTATTTGTACTAAAAACCATACAAAGTGCCTATCTCCCGTTCTGTTCAAAGTCCGCAACGTCTGCAAGGTCTTTTAATTCTAAGGTTATACACCTTACAGGCGCTAATGAAACTCCGTTCTTCTGGCCCCCGCAAACATTTTTTAGTACAACTTATTATTTTATTTCCAAAACAATGTGCAGGTTATTACATTTTACGACTTTCCCCGTTTTATCTTTGATTTTTATATTAAATGATCCGACCCTCCCACAAACTAATCTTTAAACTGTAAATTTAAGGGAATTGTATAATTTCATAATCGCAATATGCAGCTTCCCTGATGGAAAGCTCTTAAAACAGTTGAGGGCCCTCCATCTTTAAGTTTTCATCAGTGCTCAGCTCATCCAATGAACATAGAGTAATGAATGTAATGCAAGATTGAGCGGATTTTCTCCTCATAAGTAGTTTTGTTTGGCGTAACTCTAAACTATGAATGGGGACGATTAGCAGTTGTAAAGCCTAAATTTTAGCTAGCTCTCCATCAAAATAGTAACCTACTTCTTCTTTTTTTCAGGTTTGAAGGTCAACATTGTTTTTAGATTTGCATTTTTAATTTTGAAAAGTAATGTCGAAGTTACTCATTGCTTCTTTTAGTGAGCAAAATCCGTAATATCCATCAGGTAGGGTTTTAACTGGCTACTTTTTTCCTGCATTTTTATATTTTTCATTTATTATTCTTCTTTGATTCACTTATATTAAACCAAAACGACTTTGTAAAATATTTGATGGAGTGCGACCTTTTTGGTTCCGCAATCGTTATCAATAGCATGTTCTAAAGACGAAGGACTGTCTTGAGTTGTTATTGTTCAAACATTTTTTAACAAAATTTAAAAATGAGCGCGTTCAATATAATACTAATGCAAATATTCTGTTGGGCCGCACTACAATCTTAAAAATATAACAACTGACACCCTCGACATTTCGTGACCCAGACTGTCGCTTTTCAATAAAAGGTGAGTACTCCATTAAGCAGATATCTTAACCCCCTATTAAAAAAGACTACATCGCGAAAGTGTGGTTCAGTTCACCCGATGCAGTTTTATCAGAACCCATTAAAACTTGCTGTGTTTTGTGCATAACTGGTGTGGGTGTCGTATGCTAAAATCATTTAATCATCCTGATCCTTGGGTGAGGTCAGTGTACAGATTTCATTTTTATTACACCTTCAGACTATTTGACTGAACTGCGAGCGCCATTACCAAATGAAAAAAACCGTTAAAAATCCATTTAGCAACCAAATAGACATGAAGGCTTTTGAAAGGATTGTAAACGAATTCAATATTAATTTGACAGCCTTTAGACAAAGTCGATCTTATCATGGCTAGGCACCCCTTATTTGTGGGGCGTGCACAAAAGTATAACAACGGGAAAAATCCTCACCTAAAACATTCTTTCAGGCACAGGCGCCTCACCTCGGGTCCATAGAGCAAGAGCATAAAACAGCATGGACAACTTTTATCTAGACACATCTGGGGGCCTAATCAAGCGGGAATAGTACGAATAAACGACTCTTTTCGTACTTACGTTTGGTGTTTGCTAGGTTCGCAAGCACAGACAAGGTCGAGCATAACTAATTCTTCTACTGGCTTTGATGCACAAAAAAAATATTAGCAAATTTAGGGGACGCATTAATTACAGTTGATTTAGATTCAAGTAAAAAAGATACCAAAATGTTTTACAATACGCAAGATCGAAAGTAGCCCTTTGCTGTTGGCATGGTTTATACATGCTACCTTCTGACCTAGACTCCAGGTGGGAACAATAATAAACTACAACAATGAAATCATTGTGGCCGGCAATGAACAAAAGGGTTTGGGGAAAAAAACGACATAAATTTGGGCCAGTAATAGTACAGACAATAAAAAAACACCCAAGAATTAAGTCATCCAATCCCTGAGGTCCAAAGCCAAAGACTGTTGAAGACGTGGACTTTGTTCGCGATGACCATGAAAAATGAAAAGACAGCGCTAGTTGTTGGATTAACTGCCCTAGATTACTTGGTCTTTATCTACTGAATAGAAATCCAACTATTAAGAGAACTAACGCCCATAAGTGCTCGGCCATAAAGCCAACTACTTTGCTTGCAGTAGAAAAAAGCCAGCTAACGATACTCCCTAATATACCGGGTAAAGAGTCTATAGCTTACCAGCTAATTTTTTTAAAAAACTCGCAAGATGATCAATTTGTTTTTTTTACCCATGATTTATCAGGCGATGGCGGTGGAGGCACTGAACTTTGCCCTCCACCACCACTGTAATAGCCATCCCCAGTGTACTTATTGAAAAATCCTAAGGCTGTATAACGCTTGCTAATGTGACTCCATGCTCTCTAAACAGCGTTCGTATTCTTTCTGCTAGTGTCGTGTCTTCATATAAAATTTTTTCGATAGTTTCTCTTATTCTATTCACTTGAGTCGAAATTTGGTCTCGGTTAGAAAGTCAGCGCTTCTAGTCTTGCTGATCTTTGTTGTTCAAGATCTTTTATTTTTTGGGTTATTCTTTCTTTAACCCCACGCCCTAAGTTGGCGTCATCAGCCTCAACGAGTTTTTCTTTTTCTCTTTTTATATCCTAAATCTAGTAAAACCCATTTTGCTAAATTTTTTTCTAATTCACCTCTAACGGTTCTTAAAGTACGATCAAGGGCTAATAGTCTCTCTCAGGTACCCGTGGTTCGTGTATAGTTTTTAATGCTGTTTCTTCTTCTTCAGTGAGTTCTGCTCCTACTGTATTTATTACTTTGACTGCTGTTGATTTAAATCTTCAAGTTCCATGGTTTGCATTTGGTTATCTGTCGGGAGTTCTTGTAGTGTGTTTTGAAGTTTAGCAACTGCCTCCCTATCTAATTCTGGTTTAGAAAGGGCCCAAAGGGGCGAATTTCGAACTTCCAACCTGAAGGTGTTTTTTTGATTGTACCATGCCTACAAACTTTGATGAGTCTCGTTTAGTGTAAGCTGAAAACGGTTGTCCTTGCTTGTTTTTTACATACAAATGGTCATTTTTACTTCAAAATCATCGGGGTTATATAGTTTCGGGAGGTTCTAGTCCTAAACTTTGGTATAATGATCTGACCTTACTTTCTTTTAAATTCACGCCTTTGCGCCCCCTCTAATTCATCCTGCAATGAGAACGTCCGAGCGTTTGCTGTGTCAAAGGAGTCCTTTCATCCATGTCGGCGTCTCTAAGATCACAATATCATAATCTTCTTCACCTCCAATTCCCCGCCATGTTTTTAAAAAATTTAATTTTTTATTTTGTTTTATAAAAAAATGGCACAAAGTATGGCTCGATTCTTGCCCGAATAGAAGTCTGAAAAAACCCCATGGCGTGAAGGGAAATAAACGGAATATTACTGTTCCAAATAATCCATCTACTATTGATGCAGATCAAATTCTTACTTTAGATTTCCAGACCTAGGAGCGGTGATTTTATTGTGCCAGGCTCTGCCCCGGCTTACTTTTAAAATAGAACTCGCTTCAACAACAGACCCAAAGAATCATTGTCCAGAATTTGGGGCGGGCCATCGTTAAGAAAATTTCTGTAAAAATTGAGGGAAAGAAGTATTTTCTTTAACAATGCAGACATATTTTAACCTATTCTGATCTATGGCTAACCGCGAAATGAAAGGGAAGATCTTTCGTTTCAAGGAATCGGCAATGAAGAAGCACTAAAACTTAGAATAGACGCCGAACTCGCCCCAGATGTTAAAAGCAGCAAAAGGGTTAGCTCTAAATTTTGCGTATGGAAATCGCTTTTCCATTCCCCTAGAATTTTTAGTTGTTAAAAGCGCATGCTCCAACTTACAAGGGCATTTAAAAAACAGATTGGTCATACGAACTAACTTTTAATGAATACAAACGTTTATCGATCAAAAAGACGCCTAAGCAAAGTACAGCATTTCGACATCTCGTTAGAGTTTGGGCGTTGTTAGCAAGATAAATTAGCGGCTGATTGAGCAACAATATGAGTCACAATTTGTAATATATTACGAAAACGTGCGTCATCATTCAACATTATCCTAAAAGCAGGGCAACGCTATATGGAATTTTAATCTTAGCGCGCAGTAAAATCGCTTAAAGGTATTTTATTGCTGTGTGAAGATGAAGAACCATTCGCAAGAGCAAGTGAAAAGTTTTTAATCCAAAAATAACGAAAGTGCAATGTACAATTGATGGTAGTCCTAACAAATCTACGCTAGCGGGATTAGACCTTATCATCATTTTGACGAAATAAGAATTGTTTGGGGGTGGGAGGGGCCCAAGTCCAACAGCAGACCTTGCATCTAAAAAATCTACACCTTCACAGTGTTAGGGTTTATGATTATTTAACATCAAAATACGGTTTATGGATTGACCCAAGGTCAACAGAGGATAATGAGTTGCATGGAAGTGGGAAGAACGGTTAAAGACTAAACATTCAAATTGAGAAAGAAAAAGAAGCCCATAAACCGCTTAATGTAATTTGTTTTTATTAATTGATGCACAGCTGAATATTGAAAAGAAAAGAATTAGGCCATACAGAAAACTAAATTATTTTTCATTTAAAAAAGCATGTCTGTTCAAGTTTATCCAAATGTTTCCTACAGCACGAAGTCCCCCAAGAGAAGAGATAGTAGAAACCCCGGCATAAAAACCTTCAGATTTAACAAACATTACACAAATGCAACAAAAACTAGAGCAAGACCTTTCAAAAAAACAGCAAACCCAAACGAAGGTATTCTGCTGCCTTTAATGCTGTTACCTATGTTAATACTGGAGCTTCAACTATAAGTGCCTTATCAGCAGGGACAATGTTGGTCTCTTAGCAACAGGTGTTTGGTGCAAACCCCCAGCTTTAAACCCCTAGGCGGTTTGTCTTTAGCTCTCGGCCTGTGCTCATTAGCTGTAGTGCTGCTGGCAAAAAATAAAAAACTAAACTCCAAAAGCCACGCTATGGTTCAACTAATAACACTAAACTTAGTTCCTTTAAGCTGATTATAAATAAAGCACTAGCTGACTCAAACATCACGGGTGAGAATTTAATCGTTTACAGGCCGATTTTGATGACTACAAAAAAACAAAAGTTTGATCTTCAAAGAAAGGCGAGGACAAGTTTTCTCAACAGCCAGACCCCGAGCAAATAAAAAAGGAATGCTTAAAAAAAAGTAAACGAAACATTAAACTCTGTTCTAAACAGCTCACATTAACAACGCCAAAGGGTGTTTATACTTTAGTTTATGAGTCTAAACACAAAAAGACCCTCGATATTTATTAATTATTTTTTTTGATTTAAATAAATATTTTGAGTTAGAAAAAAAAACTCAGCATGGATAAAAAATATGAAGGGCCAAAACGAATTGTTTGAAGCAATGCAAGAAGATTTATCAAAAGCATGAATGATATTGATTTGAAGTCATTAATCCAGCAAACGTACAGGGAAGTGTTGGTCATGCTATTTCTCAAGTTCGGGTAAAAATAACAATAGACCCACCGGTTAAAGTAATGTTTAGCTGTTTAATCGACTATATAACATAAATGAAGAAAATCTAGAAGTCTGGGTCTCAACTAAACAACAGACTATTTTTTTCTCAAAAATGACTTAACACCGGGTTGGCAGACCAACTGCTTTCACGTTTGATGTGGCCGTGAAGAACTAAAATGAGAGGCTCTGGGTGGTCAGAGGGGGAAGTCTTAGAGATAGATTAAAACAGGCTAAGTATGCGCCGATTGTAGGCAGGTCTTACATTCCACACCTCCAGCATTAGTTGCAAAAAGAGCGTTCTAAACATAAAGAATTCAGACGACAAATGTTTTATGTGGTGTGTTCTCGCAAGGGTGCATTACGTCCGCAAAAACGCAGAGAGAGTGTCTAAACTATTGGGATTACATCAATGATCTTAACTTTAGTGGAATATCCTTTCCCGTTAGCGTGGATTCCATTGATCAGTTTGAAGAACAAAACAAACCAATAACTGTCAATATCTACATATGGATGAGGAAACAAATTTGGTGCCGATTAAAGTGTCCAAACAGTCCAACAATAGGCATCCAGGCAAAAATCATGTTGACTTACTGCTGATGCTTTCACCAGCGGGCTACCCCCATTACATATTGATACGAACAATGATAGAATAATGCAGCATACTTCAAAAAATCAGGGAAACAAGAATTCGCAGAAAATGTTTACAAGAATTCCATCTGTTCAAGCCGCGAGCGAAATATAAAACATTGTATCGGCCCCGTTGACTGTAATACAGAACTAATTACACCCCAGAAGGCAGTAAAGTTGTTTTAAGAAATGGAAACGGATGCAAAATTCTCCATACATTGTTTACGCAGACTTCGAATCACTCATTGTTCCTTATGAAGGGCCAGCGCCACAAAAACTTCGAAAAACAGTCTTAATGAGTAATCATCAGAATTGTTCATTTCCTTCATTATTGTTAGGTCGGATGGCGCTCATTCAACGCCCCGAATTATACAGAGGACCAAAATGCGGCTAGAAGATTTTTACAGCGCATGCAGCAAGTGCGTAATGATTGTTCTAAAAATCTGAATTTATCTGAAATCAAGATGACGCCCGAAGACCAACAAAGTATGCTCAGCCACTCACTGTTGGATTTGTGGTTAGGCCTCTCATCAGATCGGTGAATCCAACAGTAAGAGACCATGATCAATTAGTGGAAAGTTCAGAGGAGCAGCGCACAACAACTGCAATCTTCAACTAAAATTTGAACCAAAGACATGGAAGATGCCTGTTTTTTTTCATAACTGCGAGTTTCGACTCTCTCTTATAATGAAAGCAGTGGGCGATGCCTTCAGGGGGTCATGCATTGCACAGTCGTCAGAAAAGTACATGTGTTTCACTTTAAATAACATGTCTTTTTATGACTCTATGCAGCACATGATGGGTTTCATTAGAGTCACTAGCTATGTCCTTAAAGTCTTTGCCCAATAACGGAAGAATTTTTTGACCAACGCTTGTTAGAAAGGGTGTTTACCCTTATGAGTACAAAGAACAGTTGGGAAAGGTTTGATGAAGATACACTTCCCCTAAAGGCGCGTTCTTTTTTAGTCTTAGAGGAAAGGACATCAGTGATTCTGATTACCAGCATGCTCAAGATGCGTGGCAGAAGTTAGAGTGTAAAAAAGATGGGGAGACTATCAAACTCATACTTAATGGCCGATGTATGTTTGTTGGCGGACGTCTTTGAAAATTATAGGAAGACCTGCATGAAACATTATAGCCTGGATCCCGCGCATTACATTTCTGCGCCTGGATGAGCTGGACGCTTCTTAAAGTTTACTGGAGTACATATTGATTTATTGTCAGATTTACCAATGATTCAGATGATTGAAAACGGAAAGCGTGGAGGAATTAGTATGGCCCTCGCATCATTTCTGTAAAGCAAACAACAAATACCTAGATGATTATGATCCAAGTAAAAGGTCTAACTATCTCATGTATTTAGATGCAAAAATCTGTATGGTTGGGCTATGGCGCAATCGCTTCCATTACGCAACTTAAAATGTTACACAGGCGGCGATCCAAAAAATATTCAAAAGGCATTAAGTGGTTAAGCATTTAAAGCCAGATCAACAGCATGGGTTCATTCTAGAAGTTGACTTAGAATATCCATGAATCCATGACCTGCATAATGACTATCCATTGGCAGCAGAAAGCCTAAAGATGAATCCAAGAGAGCCCCCTAAACTTGTGCCTAATCTTTGGGGCAAAAAAATAATTATGTATGTCATTACAGACTTCTGCAATTTTATTTAAGACATGGGTTGAAGTTGAAAGCATTCATCGTATAAATTTCTTTGATCAAGAACAGTTCATGAAACCATTTCATCATGAAGAACACTGATCTCAAACTAAATCCACAGATACTTCAGAAAAAGACTTTTTCAAGCTGAGAACAACAGCTGTTCGGAAAGACATGGAAAATCCGCACAAACGTAAAGATGTCAGATTGGTCCCCCAAAGAGAACGAAGCAATTAAGCTGACTTCAAAACCTAATTATCAGGGTTCAGAAGATTTCATGATCAGCTTTTGGGATAATGATGAAAAAAAAAGAAAGTCAAAATTTGGGCAAACCTGTATTTATTGGGTTTACTGTTTTAGAATTATCAAAGCTTTTGATGTTAGAATTTCTTTTTGACTACTTTAAACCCTCGTATCCTGAGTCCAGATACTTTACACAGATACAGATAGTTTTGTTTAGAATTCCTACTGAAGAATCTATAAAGACATGGAAATAGAAGTAGATAAAGGGCAAGTGGATGGTACGACACATCCGATTACCCTAAAGAAATTTGCCTTTGCATTCAATTACTAATAAGAGGTTTTTAGGAAAGATGAAGGATGAATTATCGGGAAAAGGGGATTAAGGAGTTTGTTGGGTTAAGGTAAAAATGACAGTATTTCGAGCCAGGTGAAAACCATTAAGAAAGCAAAAGGAATATCTCGCAGTGTTGTGCAGTCGAACATATCACATGACAACTATAAAGAAGCATTGTTTAACAATAAGACTTTTCTTTCATGACAACGTAAATCTAATCTACATGAGATCAACACAAGGGTTGTAACAAAGAAGTCTTTTAGATAGAACAAACACTAAACGAGTATTTGTTAATCCAGAGTTTTCATATGCAATCGGGCATTGGAGGACCGCATAAACAGGAGGGTTTATATTTTTCATCAACTTTTATTATAAGATCAATCATAGCTTCATCCAATTCATCTAATTCTTTTATCACGTTTGTTTTGATGTGCTCGAATTTTTTTTATTATTTCAAGATATTCTTTTTCCAATTTGGGATTTTGGATTGTAGGTGATCTGGATGGTTTAGCATGCATTGATTAATCTTCACAAATGTTCCCCTAATAGCAGAACACGCATTAAATGATTCCCGTATCATTTTCAAGGTCTCTTCCTTACCATTCTTGCTTCGCCCTGAGCTTCCTTTTTAGACTCAAATATATTTATGTAAATTAAAAATTAATTAAGCAACTGGAACTGTGTCTGGCGGGATTATCTGCAGTTCTTCCTTCACAAAAGATCTTTGAGGACTGGCTGTTTTGTTGTGTCAGTTTCTCGTAAATAATACACGGGCGGATTCTTTTTTTACAATTCTTTTTATTTCATATGGATCAACACTCCAAACTGGATCGGTTGCCCTAATGCGAGTGTCCCTTCTGCTTCTCCCGGTAAATAAAGGTACCTTACTTTCAAACCAAACGGTAATAGTTTGCTGGTTGTACTGGAGTCTTCAGCAACATTTATTGTTTGTTTTTTTGATTGCTTGTACTGGTTTTAGCCCTTTAAATTCTTCATTATTCATTGCGCGCAAAACTGAGGGCAGTCTTCTAACCCATTCTGTGTTGCGAGAATTGTCAATAAGCTCTCTGAGATACTGGTAGGAAAAAAGTCTTTCGGCTAACTGTTTGTTAAAGTTTTCAACTAAAGCCTGTGATCTGTGAACTCTGGAATGCCTCTTTTAACAGTAACTCTATGTTTTAACAATAATTTTATTCACTTGGCCTTTAAATTCTTTTCCATCATCGACTTGAATCATGCGGGGATAAGTTAGCGGGCCTCTTTGGTATATCAGTTGTATGGCAACAGCAACAGCAGAAGCACTCTTTTTTGTTAATGGTTCAGCATCTTTGTATCTTGAAGCTATGTCAATGACTGTGAGTGCGTACTTAAATCTTTTTCGTCTAATCGTATCATGGGGTAAATATAGAAGATCCATTTGATGGGTGTCGTTCGGTATTGTATTTACAAAGTGTGGTCTCTGTATTCGTCTAGGTGCAGGTAAATAAATTTGCCAAATCGCTTGTTTAGATAACCATTCCTTTGCTGTTTGTTCACTGACTCAGCTGCTGGTTAGCTTTGATTGTGTATCCTTCCATCTTTTGGCGAATATGATTTGTTCATTTTTTATTCGCAATATATGCGCAACAAAATAGACAACATCTACCAACGACAATACTTCTGCATCTTTTGTTTTGAATAAAGCTTTAGGGGGGGGTTTTGTGTTCATTTTTTATTTTCAACCAATATTAGCAGC
>JAFLJL010005674.1:0-14017 GCA_018398815.1 Conus ventricosus | reverse complement strand
GGTGTGTGTGTGTGTGTGTGGGGGGGTTGTGTGTGTGTGTGAATGGATGTGTGTGTGTGGGGAAGCGGCGCGTGATAATATATATTATATATTATATATATATATATATAATATATATTATATATATTATATATTATATAGATCAAAGTGATTAAAATACCCAAAATGATTTTTTGAGTGCTCGACCCCTTGGGGAGGCAACATTTGTTAAAATAAGGTACTAAAAAGAGAAATCGACAAATTTGTTTCTAGCGGCGTTGCGCTGTCATCAGGATGGTTTTTGTTTGCCCACCGCCGATGTTATATAGCGTGTGGGCTCACGTTTGCGGTTGTTTGCACGTGCGGGTTGGCTGCACGTGTTTTTTTGGGGCTTTCAGGTTTTTGTTTTGGATGTGTTCACTAACAACGATTTCCATTTGTGCCTGCAGTTGTTTACTATTTCTGTTTTGGTGTTTAAAGTTGCTAAGTGTGGTTTGCATAGTATTAACCATTTTTCAGTTAAACATAGGTTGCACCTTTTTGAAACATTGCTGTATGGTGATGCTCTTTTTATGATTTTCCAGGATATATTGTAGCTAGAGAACGGGGAAACACGGATTCAAGCTCACCCGCTCTCAACCGGTCTTAACCGGTTTCGAGCGGCCGACCTTGAATCCGTGTTTCCCGTTCTCTGCCAAGTAAGACTTCAACAACGAATTAAAATAATAATCCATCACACATTCTCTTTTAATAACCAAAAAATAACGACCCTACAAACAAACTACTGTGTAGGATTGTCCGTTTTTAATACTAATTTACTAAACTTTTCAGATTTTAGTTTTTGCTTAATCCTGTGTTTTTCCTGGTCATTTTCAATAACATCATTTTCGCGCAAACATTCATCAAATGCATCTCTGTCTTTCATGTGAAATAAAACTACGGTCTTTAACTGTTCTCTAAAGTCTTTTAAAACCGAGTTATATTTTTGACATAAAATCCACACACTTATCCCAGCATGTCTTCCACTGAAAGCTAGTTTTGACAAAGTGTGTTTCTCTTTTTAACTATGTCTCTTTCTGCTGAACAGTCATCTATAATAAATAGCGTTTGCGTTCCCTCAAACAATATAAAAAAGCGTTCTAGACATTCACTCAGTTTATTGCTGGGATCAACTAAAATATGTTATTCATCTGCCCATATAAACCTTCTATCATGATATGCTTTGTTCCATTTAAGTGTTGGACAGAAAATCACAATATGATTAAAATTATAACGATAAACTGTTTGTAACAGGTTGAGGATAAATATTGTTTTTCCACAACCAGTTTGTCCACAAATTAATGAACAATGAGGGGTTTTTGTCATAAAGTTTAACTGCTCCATAGTTTTATAACAGAATTTAATCTAATCCAGTTATTATTTTTATCATACTCTCCGTCAAAACTTATTCAGTATAATAAAACCCTATGAGACCTAAATGTGTAAGATTAATCCAATTCAGTTCTGTAAGATTGTTTTCTATTTAAGTCAACATTAATTTTTGCTGCTTGTTGTTATGAAACTAATATCCACACCATTGTGAAGAACGACATGATAACTTTAAGGACGTTTTAACGTCCTAATTTTGCCAGCTAATATTAATTCTTTTATAAGGTCGTCTCTAAGACGCCCACAACCCCTTAGGGGGGGGACTCACACATCCTTTAAGACAGAAATTTCAAATATTATTGTGAACGGGTCTCCTAATTTTCTGCTTGGAAAGAACTAGTAAATTTTTTAGAAGCCTTCTGTTAAAACCGTTATTCTCTTCGTGGAGATGTACTGTTTTATCCCATACGGCGTTAGTTTTCAATCTCTTTCCGACTATTGTCTCCGGCATAAGACTTACATGTAAAGGGCGAGTTGAGTGCTTTTTCTGAAACTTTTTTGGCGGCTAAAAAATGTAAATGGGCTTAGAATTCAAATTTTAGCCCCATTCCTAAATATGTTCTAAAGTGCCATTTGAGGTCAGGTTTTCGAACTATTTTATATTCATACTGAGCCAACATATTTGCTTCTAGATTGCACTGCTTTCTAGTTTAGGAAACTTTTTGTTGTCGCCAACCCTTTGCGTTTATAATCACCATCTTTAGTGTACCAAAACCAATACAAAGCGCCTATCGCACCGTTCTGTTCAAAGTCCCGCAACATCTGCAAGGTCTTTTAATCTAAGGTGATACACTTACAGGAGCTAATGTAACCTCCTGATTCTTCTGGCCCACGCGACATTATGTTTAGTAACGGATTTATTTTCTTTCCAAAACAATGTCAGGTTATCACATTTCACGACTTTCCCTGTTTTTGGGTCTGCAATTTTTAAATTAAATTGATCCGACCCTCCACAAAACTACTCTTTTAAACTGTAAATAGGAATTGTTTAAAAATAATTTCATAAGCCAATAAGCTCAGCTTTTCCAGATGGAAGAGCCTCTTAAAACTGTTTGCGCCTTCCAACATATAATTTTTCATCATGCTTAGCTCATCCAATGAACATAGAGTAATGAATGTAATGCAAGATCGAGCGGATTTCTCCTCATAATTGTTTTTGGTTGTGTAACGCTAAATCTATAATTGTCAGCTGGCAAAGCCCTAACATTTTAGCTAGCTCTTTATCAAAATAGTACCTCCTTCTTCTTCCGGCTTGAATGTTAACATGTTTTCCAGAGTCGCATGGGTTAAGTTTGAGAGTAATGGTCAAAGTTACTCAATTGCTTCTTTTAGTGAGCATAACCCGTAATAACCATCAGGTATTGTTAACTGACTAACTTGATTTGGCCCCTGGTTTTGTCAACATTAGAACCTATTTATTCTCCCTGGCTTTACTTATATTAAACCATACGACTTTGTAAAATATTTCATGAAGTCGACCGTTCTGCTTCCGCAATGTTATCAAAGCATGTCTAAAAACGAAGACGGTCTTGAGTTGTTATTGTTACAAACATTTTTTGAATCGAAATAAAATGAGCGCGTTCAAATATACTAAAGATCAAAATAGTCTGTGGTTGTGCCGCACTACAATCTTAAAAATATAGCAACTGAACACCCCTCCGACATTTTCTGTGACCTCATCTGATGCCTTTCATACAGAAGTGATACTCCCTTAACAGATATCTAACCCCCTGTTTAAAAAAGACTACATCGCAAAAAGTGTGGTTCATCATCCGATCAGTTTTTATTCAGACCAGTTAAACTTTGCTGAGTTTTGTGCACTTCAACTGGGTGTGGCGTTGTCGTATGCTGATCACTAAAATCATCCTAATCCTTTGTTAGTCAGTGTATAGATTTCATTTCTATTACACTCTTCAACGTATTTTGACTGAACTGCAAGCGCCATTACCAAATGACAAACCGTTTAATTCCATTCAGCAACAAATAGACATGAAGGTTTTGAAAGAATCCTGTAACGAATTCCAATAATAACACAAGACAGACTTAGACAAAAGTCGATCTTAATCAAGCTTAGGCAACCCCTTATTATTGGGGCTGCACAGAAAATAAACGATGACTGGATCCTCCCTTATACATCTTTCGCTTCAGGCACAGCTGTTTGCACCTCGGGTCCTAGAGCAAGAGCATAAAACAGCATGGACAACATTTATCTTATACACTTCTAAGGGCCAAACTAAAGCATGAATAAACGAATAAATGACTCTATTCGTATTACTTTTTGGTGTTTGCTAGGTCACAGCTAACACAGGCAAGATCGAGCATAACTGATCCTTCTACGCTTTGATGGCACAAAAAGCAATACTTAGCAAATTAGAGGACGCATTAATCTACAGTTGTTTACCTTCAAGTATAAAAAAGGATACCAAGATGTTTACAATACGCAAGATCAAAATAGACATTGCTGTTGGCACTGGTTTAGACATGCTACCTTCGACCTCAGACTCCAGTAGGAAACAAACTGAACTACAACAAGAAATTCTTGATGCAGGAAATGAACAGAAAGTTGGACAAAACTACATAAATCTGAGCAGTAATATTGCAAGCATTAAAAAAACAAGATGAACCCCCAAGAATAAGTCGCCAATCCCCGTGGGCCCAAACCCGAAGAACCGTCAAGACGCGGACTCTGTTCGCGATGACCAAGAATATGAAAAGACAGCGCTTGTATCTTGGATTAGACTGGCCTAGGATTACTTGTCTTACTTACTAAAAATTAACCCATCTAATAAGAGAACTAATGTTCCATAAGTCTCGGCCATAAAGCCAACTACTTTGCTTTGCCAGTAGACAAAGCCGCTAACAATACACCTCCCTAATATACCAGGTAAAGAGTCTAAGCTTTACCACTATTTGTTTTTAATAAACTCGCAAGATGATCAAGCTGTTTGTTACCCATGATTTATCAAGGTGGAGCGATGCGATGGAAGCACTGACTGTGACCACCGCCGCCTGTAATACCAACTCCAGTGTACTTTATTGCAAATCCTAAGAAGGCCGTTATACGGCTTGCTAATGTGACTCCTTGCTCCTCAAAACAGTGTCTTATTCTTCTGCTAGCGTTGTGTCTTCAAATAAAATTCTTGGATATTTTCACTTATTCCTCATTGAGTTCGTAATTTTCCTCGGTAGTAGACAACGCTTCTATCTTGCTATCTTTCTTGTCAAGATCCTTAGGTCTTTGGTTATGGCCTGGCGGTAATATCCGACCCTAAGTTGCGTCATCAGCCTCAACGAGTTTTTCTTTTCTCTTTATATGCTCATCTATTTCACCCAGTTTTGCTAAATTTGTTTTAGATAATTCGCCTCTAATGGTATCTTAAACATGATCAAGGGTGCATTTCCTCGCATGGGTATGGTGATACGTGTAAGTCTTTAAATGCGGTTTCTCTGAAAAACTTTTTCTGCTTCTATTGCATTTATTAATTCGTCTGCCGATTGATTAATCTTTAAGTCCCAATTTTGGCATATGGGGTTAGTTGGTGGGGAGTTCTTGTAGTGATGTTTTGAAGTTTAGCAACTGCATCCCTTATCTAATTTTGGTTTAGTTAATGCCAAGGCGATATTTGTTCGCTTACACCGACCGTTGTCAATTGTACTCATTTTTATAAACTTTGATGAGTCAGTTTTAGTTGTAAGCTGAACAAGTTGTCCCTTTGGTCGCCCACTCACAACCAATGGTCATCTTTACTCAAATCATTAGGGTCTATAAATTCGGAGGTTCTAGGCCACACTTTGGTAAAATGATCTGACTTACTGTTCAGTTATTCACGGCCGCCAATGAGGCCGCCGGCGAATGCCTGTATTAAAGGGATCATTTCACTCAAGTCGGCTCCAGGATCAAAATCACATCCATAATCTTCATGCTTCAATGCCTGCCATTTCTTTAGATAATTAACTTTTTTTATTTTGTTTTATAAAAAAATGTCACAAGCATATGGCTCGATTCTTGAGCCGCACAGAAGACTAAAGAGCCCTTTGGCGTGAAGGGGAAATAAGCGGAATTATTACTGTTCCAAATAATACATCTACTATTGATGCGGGAATCAAATTCTTACTGTCCACATTTCCAGACCTAGGACAGATGAGTGATTTGCCAGGCTCTGCCGACGTACTTTCAAAAGAGTACTCGCTCACAACAACACAAACAGGACAGTTGTCCAGATCTGGGACGGGCAATCGTTAAGATATTTTCTATAGAACTTGAAGGGGCAAGAAATATTTTCTTTTATTACACAATGCAGACATATTTTAAACCTATTCAGATCTATGGCTACCGGGAATGAAGGCCGACTTGCGTTTCAAGGAATCGAAAATGAAGAGCGCTAAAACATAAATAGCGCCGCAGATATTAAAAGACGGCAAAAAGTAAGCAGCTGTAAATTTTGCGTATGGAAATCGCTTTTTTCCCTCCCTTAATTTTGAGTTGTTAAAGCCATGCAACCGTACTTTCAAGGAGCATTAAAAGACAGATGTCATATGAACTAACTTTTAATGATACAAACGCGTTTATCAAATCATCAGCACCGAAGCAAAGTATCAGCATTCGACATCTCGTAGAGTTTGACGAGTGGTTAGCAACCCTAATTTAGCAAGGCTTATTGAGCGACAATATCAGTCAAAATTAGCAATATAATTACGAAAAGCTGGATTCATCAATACAACATATCCCGAAGCAGGCAGACCTATATGGAATTTTAGTTTAGTGTCGCAGCAAGATCGCTTAAAGGTTTTTTTTTTTGTGGTGGGTTTTTTGCTGTGCGAAGATGAAAAACCGTTCAAAAGAGGAAGGAAAAGTTTATTACTCCTAAAATAACGAAAAGTACCTGTTCGATGAGGGTAGTCCTCTAACCAAATCTACGCTAGCGGGCTTAAAAACTTAGCAGCATTTTGATGAAATAAGAAAAACTGTGGAGGCGGAGGTAGAAATCCAACAGTTTACCTTGTTCTAAAGATTTACTCTTCACAAGTAGGCTTGATGATTATTGAACAACGAAATACGTTTATGGATTGACTAAGGTTCAACAGAGGATAATCATTGCATGGAGAGCGGAGAACTGTGAAGACTAATAAACATTCAAATTGATAAAGAAGAAGAAGCCAAATAAACCGCTTAATTACATTTGTTTTTAAATATATGATGCGCATCTAATATTCAAGAAAACAGATAAAAGATATACTTTCCTTAAATTATTTTTTCATTTTTAAAAAGCATGTCTGTTCAGGTTTTATCCAACATGGGCCAACAGCGCAGAGTCGCCAAAAGAAGGGATAAGTAGAAAGCCCTAACAATAAAAAACCTTCAGATTACCCAACATTACACTAATGCAACAAAAACTAGAGCAAGACCTTTCAAAATACAGCAAACCAGGCAAGGTATTCTGCTGCCTTGCAAGGGGGGGGGCTGTACATATGTTAATACGAAACATCCACTATAAGCCTCTATCGGCAGGAAACGAGTGTTGGCCTCTTAGCAACAGGTGTTGGGCACCCGCAGCTTTACCTCTAGAGGTGTCTTTAGCTCTCGGTGTGTGTTCAGTAGCTGTAAGCGCTGCTGGCAAAAAATTAAAAACTAAACTCCAAAAGCACACACCTATGGTTCCACTAATAACGGCTAAACTTAGTTCGTTTCAAACTGACAATAAATAAGCACTAGCTGACTCAAACCGACGGATGAGAATTTTAATCGTTTACAAGGCCGATTTGCTGACAACAAAAGACAAAAGTATGATCTTCAAGAAAGGCGAGGACAAGTTTATCTCAACAGCCAGAGACCCCTAGCAATAAAAAAGAATGCTTAAAACAAGAAACGAGACATTAAACTCTGTGTTCCTAACAGCTCACATTAACAACACCAAAAGGTGTTTATACTTTAGTTTTATAGTCCAAGCGTAAAAAGGTCCGGGTGAAATTCTGATTAATTATTTTTTTATTAATTTAAATAAATATTTTGAAGTTAGAAAGAAAACTCAACATGGCTAACATATATGAAGGACCAGACGATTGTTTGAAGGAATGCTCGAGAAAGAGCGTTTGTCAAATTTAAATGATATGATTTAGAAGTCATTGATCCAGCAAAACGTGCGGCAATCGTTGTACATGCCTATTTCTCAAGTTCCAAGTAAACCTAACAATAGACCCGCCAGTTAAAGTAATGAACTGTTTTAATCGACTATATAACAATATATGAAGAAAAATCTAGAAGTCTGGGTCTCAACTAAACAACAGACAATTTTTCTCAGAACGGAACTTACACCTGGTTGGGCAGCCGACTGCCTACACAGTTTGATGTTGCCGCAGAAGAAAGCAAAATGAGAGGCTCGTGTTGGTCAGAGGGCGAAGTTAGAGATCAGAATTAAAACAGGCTTAAGTATCACCGATTGTAGGCAAGCTTACATTCCGCTACCTCCCAGCCATTAGGTCGCAAAAGAGCAGGGAGTAATAAACATAAGGAATTCAACGACAAATGTTTTATGTGTGTGTTTTCTCGCAAGGCTGCATCACGCCCTGCAAAAACGCAGAGAGATGTCTAACTATCACACTTACATCAATGATCTTAACTTAGTGGGGTGACCTTTCTGTTGGTAAGACCAAATGATCAGTTTGAAGAACAAAACAAACCAATAACTGTTAATGTCTACACATGGATGAAGAACATAATCTACAGCGATTAAAGTGTCCCAAGGAACAGTCCAACGATTGGCGAGCCAGACAAAAATCATGTCGACTTACTTCTGATGTTTTCGCCACGGGCTACCACATTACACCATTGATACAACATGAGTAGATTATTGGACGCATACTTCCAAAGCAAAAAAATAAACAAGATTCTGCAGCAAATGTTTAAACGAAGAATTCCATCTGTTCAAGCCGCGAGCGAACATTAAGAAAACATTGTATCGCCCAGTTGACTGTATACGGAACTAATTACTTCCCCCAGAAGGCATAAAGTTAGTTTAAAAGAACGGAAACGGATGCAAAATCTCCTATGTGGTTTACGCAGACTTCGAATCACTCATGTTCCTTATAAGGACCGAACCCCACAGAGACTTCCTAAAACAGCCATAGTGAGTAATCACCAGATTTGTCATTTGCCCTTCATTTTGTCAGGTCGGATGGCGAGTTCATTTCAAAGCCAGAATATATAGAGGGCCTAATGCTGCAGAATACTTCTTAGAACGCAATGCAGCAAGTGCGTACGCCTGTTTCTATAATCGAATTATCTGAACAACAATAATAACGCCGAAGACAAGAACATATAAATTAGCCACACATTGTTGATTTGCGGTTAGAACTCATGAAGAACCAATCCACAGTAAGAGACATGATCACATTAGCGGAAAGGTCAGAGGAGCAAGCGCACAAAACCACTGCAATATTCAACTAAAGTTTGAAACCAAAGACAATGGAAGCTGCCTTATTCCTTTCATAACTTGCGAGGTACGACTCCTCATCTATAATGAAACATGGACGATCTTTCAGGGTGTCATGCATTGCACAGTCATCAGAAAAGTACATGTTGTTTCACTTAAATAACATGTCTTTTATGACTCTAGCAAACACATGATGGTTCAAAGAGTCGCTGCAATGTCCATAAAAGTCCTGCCCAATAACGGAAGAATATTTTGACACCAACACTTGTAAAAGGTTTTACCCTTATGATTACATGAACAGTTGGGCAAGGTTTTGACGAAGATACACTTCCTCCTACAGGCGCGTTCTTTTCTAGTCTTAGAGGAAAGGACACAGTGATCTGATTACCATCATGCTCAAGATGCGTGGGCAAAAGTTAAGTGTAAAACAATGGGAGACTATCATGACTCCCCTACTTGATGCAGATACATATTGTTGGCGACGTCTTTGAAATTTATAGAAAGACCTGCATGAAACATTATAGACCTAGACCTGCGCATTACATTTCTGCGCCCGGGATGAGTTGGGAACCTTTCATAAAGTTTTACACTGGAGTACAGATTGATTTATTGTCTGACCTAAACAAGATTCAGATATTGAAATCGGATTGCTGGAGGAATTAGTATGGCGTCGCATCATTACTGTAAAGCAAACACAACTACTTGGACGACTATGATCCGAGTAAAAGGTCCCTAACTATCTCATGTATTTAGCTGCCAAACAATCGGTATGGTTGGGCAATGGCGCCTATCACTTCCGTTACCAACTTTAAAATGCACACAACGTCGATCCGAAAACATTCACAAGGCATTAAAGTGGTTGAACATTTAACGCCTGACGGCAGCGTGGTTTTCATTCTAGAAGTTGACTTAGAATATCCCTCATGAACTCCATGACCTGCTTAATGACTATCCATTAGCACAAATCTAAAAGGATATGGCCAAAACAGTACCACCTAAACTTGTGCCAATCTTCCGCGCAAAAAAAATTATGTCTGTCATTACAGACTTCTAACAATTTTATTTAAGACATGGTTTGGAATTGACAGCAGTTCATCGCATAATTGCTTTTTTGATAAGAACAGTTCATGAAACCATACATCCCGTAAGAACACGGATCTCAGATCCCAAATCCGCAGATGCTTCAGAAAAAGACCTTTTTTCACAAGCTTATAACAACAGCTGTTTTGGAAAGACTATGGGAGAATCCGCACAAGCGTAAAGATGTCAGATTAGTCACCAAGAGAACGAAGCTAATTAACGGACGTCAAACCTAATTATCAGAACTTCATAAAATTTCATGATCACCTTTTTGGCATAATGATGAAAAAAAAGAAAAGTCAAATTGGACAAACCTTGTTTTATTTTGGGTTTACCGTGTTTAGAATTATCAAAGCTTATAATGTTAGAATTTCTTTAGTGACTACTTTAAACCCGTGTATCCAGAGTCCAGAGTCCTTTACACAGATACAGATAGTTTAGTTATAGATATCCCTACTGAAGACATCTATAAAGACATGGAAATCGAAGTGGCTACAGGTCCATGCGGGTGGTAAAGATACCATCTGTTACCCTAACGACTCGCCTTTACATTCAATTACAAACAAGAAGGTTTAGAACGTGAAAGGATAATTAACCGGAGGGGTGATTAAGGATTTATTGGTTTTAGGTCGAAAATGTACAGTATTTCGAGCCAGAGAAAATCATTAAGAAAGCAAAGGAATATCTCGCATGTGTTTGTGCATCAACATATCACATGACAACTAACAAAGAAGCATTGTATGGCAATAAGACTTTTCATCATGACGAACTAAAACTGCGATCTAATCTAACATGAGATCAACACAACAGTTGTAACAAAGAAGTCGTTAGATAAACAGAACAACAAAACGAGTATTTGGAATCCAGCAGTTTTCATATGCAAATCGGGCACTGGAGGACCCGCATTAACAGGGGTTTATAATATTTCATCAAGCTTTTATTATAAGATCAAGTCATAGCTTCATCTCAATTCTTTTAAATCTTTCGCATGTTTCGCTTGACGCTACGGAATTTTTTTTATTATTTCAGATATTCTTTGTGTTCCCATGGTGGGGGTTTTTTTGAGTTTAGGTGATCTGGATGATTTTAGCATGCCATTGATTAATCCCCGAAAATGTTTCTTAATAGGCAATTACACGCATGAAATGATTCCCGTATCTTTTTCAAAGGTCTCTTCCTTTACCATTCTTGTTTCATTCTGCGCTTTCCTTCGAGCTTCCATTTAAACTCAAATATATTTACGTAATTAATTAATCAACTGGAACTGTGTCTGGAGGGATTATCTGCAGTTCCTCCTTCACAAAAATCTTTGAGGAGCCGGTTGTTTTTGTATGTGTCAGGTCTCGTAAATAATACTCGGGCGGATTCATTTTTACAATTCTTTTTTATTTCATATGGATCAACACTCCCAAACTGGATCGTTGCCCTGATGCGAGTTCCCCTTCTGCTCCTCCCCGGTAAAAAAAGTACCTACTTTTCAATACCAAACGGTAATAGTTTGCTGGATGGAAGACTCCTCCTTACAACACATTAATTGTTTTTTTCTTGTGGATTGCTTGTACTGGTTTTAGGCCTTTAAATTCCTTCATTATTCAGTGCGCGCAAACTGAGGGCAATCCTCAAACCCATCGTGTATGCGAGAATTGTCAATAAGCTCTCTGTGATATGTAGGAGAAAAAGTCTGTCCGCTAACTGTTAGTTAAAGTATTCAACAAAGCCTGTGATCTGTGAACTCCTGGGATGCCTCTTTCTAAGGTAACTCTATGTTTTAACAATAAGTGAATCCTGGCCTTTAAATCTTTCCATCATCGACTTGAATCAGTGCGAGGATAAGTTAGCCGGTCTCGTTGATAATATTAGTTGTATGGGCGACAGCAACAGCAGAAGCACTCTTTTGTGTTAAGGCTCCGCTCTTTGTATCTTGAAGCCATGTCAATGACTGTGAGTGCGTACTTAAATCGATTTATGTCTAATCGTATCAAGGTAAATATAAAGGTCCAATTGATGGGTTCGTTCGGTATTGTTTCACAAATGGGTCTCTGTATTCGCCTAGTGCGCAGGTAAAATAAATTTGGCCAAAAATCGCTTGTTTAGATAAACCAACTTTTGGGCGGGGTTGGGGGGCGCACTGACCCTGCCGCTTGGGCTTAGCTTTTTTTATTGCCGTGATTCCCTTCCAATATCCTTTTGGCGAATAATAGATTTTGTTCATTTTTATTCAGCCAATTTTATGTCGCAACAAAATACACAACGGACATTGCCAAAGACAATAAACCCGATTCTTGCAATCTTTTGTTTTCTGATGGAGATAAAAGTCACTGAATTTTGGTGGGGCAATGTTTCCATTGTTTGCCTTTCCAAGATAAGATTCTGTTATTGCCTGGTCACATCTATAAATGTTGTAAGCTGCATGCCCCTGTTTTTTCAGTGTGTTATTAATAAAATCTAACTGCTCAATTCTCTGCTTTTCATAGTGATCTTGAGCTGCAGCAGTTGCCACACAGCTTGTTAGACTTTTTCGCTCGCCTTCATCCCGTAGATTACTAATGCGTATTACTACCGCTAAAACGAGCGCATTCACAACAGCGCGCCTATCATCATTACGAGTGAAGCCATTTTATATAAATGTATTTTTATTTACATATTTATACTCTGTCCCTGAATATTCCTTGCTTGACTAGAAAATCTTTTCGTGGCAACTAAGCTGCAATGAATAGCAATTAGCTTTGCCTGAATCCTCAAAGTCTAGTTTGCCAAGATCAGCTGTTTAATCTTAACAAGCTTTTACAAGCTTTTGAGTAACCTTACACTGAGACCTCCAAAAACACAGAATGGTATACAAGGGTTAGCAACAGCTTTTTCGGGCTCATTTTAGAAATAAAATAATTATAATTAATAAAAAACATGAACCAGTGATGATCTACTACACTACAAGGTCAGCCTAAACCTTCCTGACTTATTAAATACCAAGTTTCTGACCAAGCTAATTATGCCCAAAAAGGAAAGCTGTATTCTTTGGCAGCATGTGGAATCACAAAACAGTTTCCTCGGAACTGAATTCAGCATTGAACAGATTCAACAAGATGTCGAACAAGACATTTTAAAGTATCCTATACAGGTATGAAGCGCAGTGGGTCGAGAATGGTAAAAAGCGTTGGCAAACCGGTGTTCTTAGTTTGTACACTAAACTAGTCAGTAGATTTGCTCCCTTTGAATTCGGAACAAGATCTTACGTATGATTAACGCAAGATCCAGTTTTTATAAAACAAAGTCCATTAAGAGTCCTAGGTGTGATCTGTATTACAGATTTGGAACATTGTTCTCGCCATTAATCATGGGATTAATAACTTTTAATCAAATAGATTTAATTTCCCTTCAAAAGACGAGCCGGATAATCAGCAGAATCAGAAAACACTGAATCAGTGGAGAAATAACCAAGCCAGAAAAATCAGCGAATAACCTGAATCAGGTGGGGGCCAGTGAAAAAGCATCCTCATCTGGGCGTGTTAAAGCAGAAGAAAAATAGCAGAGTGGAACAGACAAAAAAATTATGTTACGAATATAACTCATAAAGAAAACAAAACACGCTGCCATCGCCAGAACAAGTTTGATACAATGCCTGCTATAAAACTCCATTTGATTCATAGACCTACACGCCAAGTCTTCATGGAATATTGAACTTAAAACTGTTCATTTTTTGGCGCCCTTTTGCTGCTGCTGGGGCGGGTTATATTACTGTTATAAAATATATAAACAATGGCGGCCGAAACAAAAGCAATCAAAAAAAATCTGAACCGTAAATACAAAAAAACAACAGCACGCCAGCACGCCAATAACTAAAGATCATTTTGATCCATTTCAGATGGAATAATATTTTAAGACTTAATTTAATTTTTTTTAATAAAAATAGATCATGGCGTATTATATAATGATAAAGCAATAAATAAAGACATGGAGTCTAATAAACGACATTTTCACATAGACCAGAATTGTAATCAATGCGGTTGCTTAGGATGGTAAGAACTCATAAGATCTATGCTGACCGATCTCGCGCAGAGAACGCCGAGCAAGATAGTCCTCAGTGATGACGCGTTTGTTTG
>JAFLJL010005673.1:5000-16430 GCA_018398815.1 Conus ventricosus | reverse complement strand
TTTTTCCCGGGAAGAAAAAGAAAAAAAAGAAAGATTTCTATTTGTGCCTTGGGTTAAAAAAAAAAAGGTTATATTTGTACCCTCAGGGTTTGAGGGAAGGGGAAAAAAAAAAAGGATTTCTATTGTGCCTCAAGGGTTTGAGGAGGAAAAAATTAGTTGATTATTGATTGTGATAATATTTGCATTTGTTGTTGTTTTGCTTTTCTATGTGTGGTTAAGGTGGTTGAGATTCTTTTGGTTGCTTACCCCGTTATTTTTTTTTTTTTGGGTAGGTTTTTTTTGCCCCTTCCCCCACCTCAGGACCGATAGCCTCAACCTCCTCTTGCTCGAACCTGGCAGCAAGAGGGCAGGGCGTTGAGGAGTTGTTGCCCTTCCCCTAGAGGATTAGAATTTTTGCCCCCTTTTCCCCAGGATGTAGCCCCAACCTCTTCCTGCGTTTAGCAGGGGGACATGGGTTGGGGAGTCATAGTCTTTCCCTCTCATAAATATTATTTCTTTCGCTTTCCCTATTGTTTCAGTTTGATTTTTCCCCTTGCCCTCAGAGTGTGGGATCAACTTCTCCTCCGTCACGCTAATAGTGTAGGTGGTGAGGTTTGATTACCGCTCTGCCCAAATAAACATCTTTATCTTTGATCATTTTTTTTTGGGTTTGTGGTGCGAGATTTTCTTTGAGTTTGGGGTGAATGTGCATTTATTAAATGATTGTTTAGTTTTTGTATTATACTGTAGTGTGTGTATATTGTGCAGTGATTTGTTTTTTCCGTCTCAGTTTCACGGGAGACAGTGACACTGGGTGCTGTTGTGGGCTTCTTTTGCTTTTCTTGATTTCCTCTTACTGTTCCGGTCCTGTGTATCCTTTCATTTCCCTTTTACCCCTTTTTCAAAACCTTTTAAACCTTCCCCAATAGGCTCCTATCTATTTTTCCCTTTTCAACTTTTCATCTTTTAGGTAGGATTTCGCTTTTTTGTGTTTTTTCCCCCTCTTTTTAATTGTTTGTGATTCCATTTGTTTTGTAAATTTATATTCATTTTTTGTATAAGGCGGTACATTTGTTTTGTAAATTCGTTTGAAATTAAGTAAGAAAGAAAGATGACAAAAGAACATTTGAGAACTAAAACTTATAAAGAATTTATTTTCAGAAAACTTTATTGTGTTTATTTTTTTTTTCTTAGGGAAAACAGTTTTGTATTAAACTTCATTTTGTTTTCTAAATTCCAATTGATAGCAGTTGCAAATTTTTTTTGGAAAATACATTCCTTGGATTTCATATCTACCCTGTTTTGTAAGCGGTTTCTGTTTACACCGGAAATTGAATTCTGTATTTGTATATACTATAATTCGGTTTTGTGAAACATAACATTATCATATATGCCCTTATTTTTATTCATACTTTGAGATTGTTTGGTGTTTATATCTGACGGTTCATTATGGATGATTTTGATAGAATGTTAAACAAGCGGAACGCTTGGGTTTTGATGGAGAAAAACTTACTAACTATGTGCAACAATGCACAGATAGGGCAGACAGGCTAAGACAGAGGGAAGCTGAAGAAAATAGACTACAGAGGGAAGCTGAAGAAAATAAATTACAGAGGGAAGCCGAAATTGAAGAAAAAAGATTACAGAGGGAAGCTGAAGCAAATAGACTACAGAGGGAAGCTGAAGAAAATAAAATTACAGAGGGAAGCTGAAGCTGAAGACGTCAATTTAGTTGAGGCAGTTAGAACTAGAGACTGATGCTGAAATTAAAAGAATCCAGGCATCGAGAGAACCTCCACCAGTCGGTTCCGCAGCCATGCCTCAACCAAAGCGGCATATATTCCAAAGTTGCCGCCTTTTGAGGAAAAAAACGGATGACATTGATAGTTTTCTTTTCCGATTTGAAAGTCACGCAACGTCTTGTGGTTGGCAAAGGAAAAAGTGGACATTGTATATTGCGTCGTTGTTTAAAGGGTAGCGCTTTGACATTGTACCACTCACTTGCAGCGAAACAAAATTTAACTTGGGATCAGTTGAAAGAAGAACTCCTCAAGAAATTTCAATGTTCTGCTGATCGTTTTCACGAACGTTTCCGTTCTGTGCGCCCTGAAAAAGGAGAATCGTTTCCGTCTTTCTGATCCGTATGAGTCATTGTTTGGATCGATGGATCGATTTATCTAAAACGAACAAGACTTTTCAGTCACTGCGAGATCTCCTTCTTAGAGAACAACTTTTCCAGAGCGTGAGCAAAGATCTGGCCACTTTCTTAAAGAAAGGCAATTTGAAAACGTGGAGGAAATGTGTCAGATGGCTGATCAGTATTGTATCGCTCACCCAGATAAGGGCGTGGCTAGGAAAGGAGAATTTTCCATCTTTGAGTCTCATGCGTCATGTACTATCCCATCAGGACAGGGAAGTTACAGGAAAGGAAATCGTGGGTCATTTTTGAGTCCTCAAGGATATACCTATCCTAGGAACGGACAGGGATCTTTCCGCGGTTCGAGTGACTTTCGTCAATACCAGTACTCACCGCCGGACAGACCCGTTACTTCTCAGCAAACGTTCCGAGGTCGTGGACAACGACCACACGTAGACCTTTTGGGCCAGTTCGTGGCCAGACAGAAGTTCCAAAATCAGTCAGCTGCCGATCAGACAATGCGCTGTTTCTTTTGTGATGGCAAGTTCCATCTGAAACAGAATTGCCCTTTCAGACCGGGTGATTCAAACCCGCATTATTTCTCCACTGATTGTGAAGAAGGCCTTGTTTTGACACCAGATCAATCTGTTGATGGATGGTGTTAGAAAACGGAGCCATCAATGGATTGCAGGCTTCGGTTTTGCGAGACACTGGGTGCACACTGCTGGTTGTACGGAAATCTTTCGTGCTTCAAGCCCAGTATCTCAACACTGTCCAAAGTGTAGGTCGTTTGGAGGCAAGATTGAAACGTTTCCGTTGGCGAAAATTTCAGTCGACACACCGTACTACTCCGGATTTCTTACCGCCTGTGTCATTGATAACCCAGTCTGCGACTTGATCTTGGGCAATTTCCCAGGTGTCGCTACAGTACATGGTGGTGCTGGAGGATCGTTTGTTCCTTGTCTTGTGAGTACTAGATCAAACGTCATAGAGCAGGGAAAGGCTACAAAGCCGCTAAAAGTCTCAAAACTGGATGAACTCCAGATTACCCCAGATGATTTAAAAGAAATGCAGGGAAAAGACGAGACGCTGACGACAATACTTTCTGCTGCTAAACAGACTGTCACTGACGTACAAACGGACAAACCAACGTACATACTGGACTCTAACATTCTCTACAGGTGTGTACCTGGACAGGACAACAGACAGGTTGTGGTTCCAAAACCACTTAGAGAAACCAGTGCTGCACACGGCTCATGATGCATTGTTCGTGGTCACTGTGGGATCAAAAGAACATTAAAGAGAGTTCTTGATTCTTTTTATTGGCCGGGTGTCACAAGGAAGTTACGAATTTACTGCCGCTCATGTGACATCTCCCAAAAGACATCTCAGAAAGGTCGGTCCATGTGCACCTTTGCACAAAATGCCTCTCATTTCCGTTCCATTTCGGAAGGTAGCTATTGATCTGGTTGGACCTTTACCACTGTCTTCTTCGGATATCGCTATATCTTGACTTTGGTGGATACAGCAACAAGGTATCCAGAAGCGATTCCACTGAAGAAAATTGATACAGTATCTGTCGCTGAAGCCTTACTTGCAATTTTTCAGAGTGGGTCTTCCAGACGAAATTCTCTCGGATTGTGGAACGCAATTCATTTCTGATCTCATGAGAGAAATTTACAGACTGTTGTCAATCTCTTCCATTTCAACCACGCCATATCATCCCAATCGAATGGCATGGTTGAACGTTTCAATGGAACGTTGAAGTCCATGTTGAGAAGGTTGCAAGGCAAGAGCCCAGGAATGGGATCGTTTCGTACCGGCTTTGCTTTTGCATACAGGGAAATGCCGAACGAAACGCTGGGATTCTCTCCATTTGAGCTTCTTTTTGGACACTCACCAAGGGGTCCTTTGGATCTATTGATGACACAATGGCCCGGAAAGGACGGACATACTGACAGTAAAACTGTTTACCAATACGTTTATGAACTCCATAATCGTTTGAAGGATGCATGTGAGCTTGTCAAACAGTCAGCTGATAGGAAAACAGATGTGTACAGGTCTTTGCAGACAGAAAAGCAAAGGCACGTTCCTTCAGTGTAGGGGATAAAGTTCTTGTACTACTCACTGATGAACATAACAAGCTTCGTGTTATGTGGAAGGGTCCTTTTCAGGTGGTCGAAAAACTTTCTGAAGTAAATTATAAGATCAAAATGGCAAACACTGAGAAGGTTTTTTCATGTGAACTGTTGAAGTATGTTGAACGTACAAATGTTGCCATCAACCAGTCGGTTGAGTGGATATGTCCGTGTCAGAAACTGATGTCAATGACAGACATTATCAGTGATGAATTTGTACCCAATGTAACGTACAGGGACAGATCAAAGGTTATGAAAACAGCAAATGTAGGAATGTTAACATCTACCAGTGCAGATGATGTTGTACCCCTTCCTATTCTGTCTATCAAAGGTGAAACCTATGAGGATGTGGTTCTGTCGAATGATTTGTCTACAAGTCAAACAGAACAGCTCAAAGACATTTGAAAGACTTTCAGGATGTGTTGACGGATACCCCAGGTACAGTAACTGGTATTGAAACCCCATAGTATTCAGTTAACTTCTGAAATACCAGTGCGAACCAGACCATACCCCCTGCCGTTTGAAAAAAAAAAAAAAGAGGTTGTCGAGAGAGTGCTTGGCTATTGTATGGGCATGTGAGAAGTTCGCCAGGTTCTTGAAATGGAAGAAAGTTTCAGTTACAGACGGACCATAGGCCACTGACGTTCTTGAAATCGTCAAAAACTAAGAACAGCAGGTTATTAAGATGGTCTTTGGCATTGCAGGAATTCAATTTACTGTTGAACCAGTGCCTGGAACACAAAATGTCATGGCAGATTTGTTGTCACGTGCATGATGCTCATGGACAAATGTAACTGTCTTCAAGGGAAAGACTATTCCTGTTTTTGTCTTTCTTAAGGATTACGGTGTGATCACTTTTGACAGTGCATTTGTATGCTACTGACGATTTAAATCAAGTGGTATTTAAGCATAATTTGCTTGTTGAAGTGACTATATGTTTTACAAGCAAAACTACTTGATGATGATGTATTACATATCTATTCTTTGCTTTATTCTTTTTTAAACAATGAAAAAATCATCATGTATATTTATGTCTAACTTGCTTGTGAAGATGAATATATATGTATGTGTGATGAGAAATAACCCTTTAGAAATGTATATACACATGTTTTGATTGTGCAATGAGACAAACCAATTGTTTTCATTTGTCACTGTCAACAATGGAAAGCATGTGACTTTTCAATGGACTATAACATTACATGTGGGAAAAAACTATGTTTAAAATGTTTATTTTGTTTACATGTCTATTGAGAAACATTTACACTTGGAAATATTCTCATTTTCATGAGGGTTTTGAAAACAGGATGTGAGACAAAGATCAAGGGAAAATTGTGCTTCACATCTTAATGTATGAACACAATTTTTTACTTTGAATTGGTATTATCCCTAATTGTTTTATCCATGTAATTTGTGAATTGTATTTTGTGAGATGTGGTGATCAATTATGAATGTTTTTTTTTAGAAAGATGAAAGTTTGAAATATGCTATTTATGGTGGATCATGATGATTGATTCTATACGTTGATTATTAATTTGGTGAATCATGTGTGATGGGTTTCACATTTTGAGATTCATGGCTGAAGATGTGTTTAAGTGAAGTTGTATATACTTTAAAAATTTTCTGGAGAAAATTTTTTCATCCCAGGATGGGGGGTGTCATGTGACGTAGCCTCACATCAAGGCATGTGACGCTCCATCACATGTAGTTGTTGATATGAATCATTTCCCCGTGCCACAATTAAAGGAAGAATATTCATATGGCTTGACTAGTGTAGCGGGCGTCCCCAAAATAATTGTGAGTATGACTCATTCAAGAAACGAATGTGGTCATTGGGTGAAAGTGACCACTGAGTGATAGTTTAACAAGGGCTGGTAAGGTAAGGTGCTGGTCATGTGTTTTGAACACTGAGTATGCACTCACTAGGAGAAGGAGGAAAGAGTCAGTTTTAACCAGCAGATGGCCTAGAGACTCGAACCTGTCAGGACGGTGGTCCTCTTTGCTGACCAGTCATTACCAGGTGAGCGATAGATAGTGGGGGAAAGCTACAGGGGAAAACTTAAGGAAAAGAGAAAGAAAGAATTCATATGTTGAATTAAGAAGGTTACTACACGAACCTTATTCGTGTTTCAGCCCTTCACCCTTTACCCTTCGCCCTTCACCCTTATCTTTCGCCCCGTGAGGTGGTTGAAGATGGCCATGGTGTGGGGAACATACCGGTAGTTCAGCCCAGCAAGTGCCAAATCCAGGGGGAGGAGTTGAAGCTCGTCGTTTCTCAAGGACAGAAGAAGTCGCGGAAGAGAAGTCGAGACTCGTATCTCCAGGACAGGAGAATTCGAGGGGGCAGTATATTGTCTCAGAGAGACAGGGAATTGAGAAAGCAGGGGAGCTTTTTCTTGAGGCAGGCAGGTCCCCAGTGATTACGGGAGTTATGTATTCTCCTGGTTCGGATTTTTTGGATAACGGAATGTGAAGGCCATAGCTTTATAGAAGCGGAACTAGGTTATTTTATCTCTCGGTGTGAGGAGAGATACATGTGTGAAGATTGATTTGTCTCTCGGTGTGGGGAGAGATACATGTGTGAAGATTTATTTGTCTCTCGGTGTGAGGAGAGATACATGTGTGCAGATTTATTTGTCTCTCAGTGTGGAGAGAGATAAGTTGTAAACTCTGTTTACAAGTGGTTGATGATTTAGTAAATTGTTTTCCTGAAGGAGAGGGGGAGAAGAAAAACATTCGGTAGTGCGCTTTTGGTTGTTTGGAAAGATTGCGTGTGCGTTATGGAGTAAATGCTGTCATGAATGCGGGTATGCAAAAGTGACAGTGTGACACAGGGACCGTAGTAGGAGGTTCCACTGCGTATCCAATTTGTTCATGGGCAGCCATGACTTAGTGTGTGTCGGGGAAAATTTACTTCCGGTTCCGAAAACATTGGGGTTTTTTGCAAGTGAAGTAATATAAAAAAAAAACTGCCTGTGCTTCATTTCAACATGCCTGTGGGGGGTGGAAAGAGGGGTGGGGGTGTCTTGCTGTGCGTTTCTTGCCTGTACGGATCAGAGAGCGAAAAAACAGACACGTTTCCTTCATGAAATATAAAACTAAGGAGGAAATGATGAATGGAGAGGTTCTCTGCTGTAGGAAAGCTGTAAAGTGACCGCCTGCTGAGGAAGCCTCCATCTTTCTAGAGTCAGCATGGTCAGCAAATCAGAACAGCCTTTTCATTCTGACCAATCGGAAAGCAGCTTCTTATAACTGTGGTGTGGCTCTTTAGCATCTGCGTTCACAATCATCACAACGTTTAATGTAGATTTCAGTCTTCTTGTCATAATTTCCCTTACCATTGCTCACAGTCACACACACACACACACACACACACACACACACACCACACACACACACACACACACACAAAATGGCACGTTAGGAAGGACACTGTCTAAAAATGTTTTACCAGTGGGTCTTTTTTCAAAGAAAGTTTTTTTTTTGTTTTGTTTTTCTTTTGTTGGTTTTGTTTTTTTTTACTTTTAAATGTTCAAAATCTTCGACCCGCCTCAGCAAGAAGATAGATTCATTCTTTCCTATGAACTTCTTTCCTATGAACTTCATGACCGGAAATGAATTTTCCCGAGGCCGGTCAAAACGGCCCTGTCCGCGAGTCCAGCAAAGGCCCAAATGAAGCGTGGCTGCCACAGCTGGTTGTCTCTGCGACTACGGTCACAAAGCCTCTACCTTGTTGTGCATGAGAAAGCATAGAGGGCCAGGGCTCTAGAGAGACCGTTGCTTGCGCAAACTTCTCCCATGACAACTCTATGACCCACTGACTTGGGATAAATCATAAATAAACCTTGGAGCTGAGGGAGAAAGGGGAAGGAAGGGATGGGGTGGGAAGAGGAATGAGGTGGAGGTGTGGCTTTAACCCAGCAATTTATTTCGGTCTGTGTTCTGAAGCGTTAAGGCCGCCGATTGTTTCGTTTTGTGTGTGTGGTTTTTTTTTTTTTTTTTTTTTTTTATTTTTTGGGGGGGGGGGGGGGGGGGGGAAATGCCATCATCGTCATGATTTCATTTTAGATTGACATTCTCTTGACGCCCCCTCCCTCCCACTTCACTCCCTTCCTTCTTGGTCCGCACAATCTATCATTATTTTCTTATGCTTTCAGGATTGATAAGGCTGCCACGTTTTCTCCTGGGGAACTAGAATAAATCAAATAAAGCATTAGCCTTTTGGTCTCATCTGACAGCAAGCACTTCTTTTATGATTGTTTTTTTCATTGTTTAGAGAGAGAGAGAGAGAGAGAGAGAGAGAGAGAGAGAGAGAGAGAGGCGTGTGTGTGTGTGTGTGTGTGTGTGTGTGTGTGTGTGTGTGTGTGTGTTGTGCATTCGCTGATTTCCTTTCATTCTCTCTTCCATGCTTTTTGTTTCATTTTCCCCGGCTTTCATTTTTTTTTTCTCTCTGGCTTTTTTTTTTTTTTTTTTTTATTTTCTCACGTTCTGTCCTAGTTTCTGTTTTTGTTCTTGTTCTCTCTTCTTTCCTTTTCTTTCCTTTCCTTTCCTTTTTTCAGTCTGATTCTCTTTTCCAATTGTTTGTTCTCATTATGTTGTATCAATCTTCGCCTTCTTTCCACCTGCTTAGCAGCATGTCAAGTGAAATTTCTGTGTGAGGATCTGCCAGTGAGAGAGAAGAGAAAATTGAAACTCAACGCTGGACTTTGATTGCCTCTGCTTTGTAAAAGGTGGACCCTATTACGATACGTCGATGAAAAAAGAGGGAAACTCTGTGTGTGTGTGTGGTGTGTGTGTGTGCGTGTGCGTGCGTGTGTGTGTGTGTGTGTGTGTGTGTGTGTGTGTGTGTGTGTGTGTGTGTGTGCGTGCGTGCGTGCGTGCGTGCGTGCGTGCGTGCTTGCGTGCGTGCGTGCTTGCGTGCGTGCGTGCGTGCGGGGGTGTGTGTGTGTGTTGTGTGTGTGTGTGTGCGCGCGCGCGCGTGCTTTCGTGTATGCGTACGTACGTGCGTGCGTATGTCCGGTGTGTGTGTGTGTGTGTGTGTGTGGGGCGCGTGCGCGTGCGCGTCTGTGTATGAGTGTGTGTCTGAAGATGGTACACTACAGTTAAGATCACCAGTAACGGTTTTGAAAAACAAACAAACAAACAAACAAAAAAACCACGAGAATGTAAGTATTACGAAAGGGAATTTCTTCTATATTGCGTTGTGGACGGGTTCTTACGTCCCTTGTGTACCGCTAATAATAATGTCTGCATGTACAGCGTATATCCACAACCAACTGTCACCCCGTGTCTCTACTGCATGGTGACAAACACAGACAAACCCTTGAAGCGCGAAACGAAACAAGGTCGATAATTTGCCTTTCGGTTTTGTAGAAAAGCTAGTGCCACTGCTTTTGTGCTACACTGAATAAACCTGTAGGCGACGATGGTGAATAATACATGGCTGCGCACACCATTCATGCTCTCCAATGCACAGAGACAACAATGCATTGTAAAGACAGCGGGAATGAAGATGTCGATGCTGAAGATTCCCTCCCCACCGAGGAAGGCTGAAGCAGATGAGGTGAATTCTATCCAGTGGTGAAGTCGACCTGCGCGAATAGGGTTTGAAACTTCGTAAGCTTATGTTGTCAACCGTAGGTGCTGTCATTGTTGGTGCTGTTAGTTAGTTTGTAGTATTACTATTACGATCATTATTATTATCATTGTTATTATTATCATTTTTTTTTTTATTATCATCATTAAAATTATTTTACCATTATTATTTTCATCATTATTAGGTTTGCGTCTGGTTTGATTTTAAAATCTTTAATTCTTTTCACTTTCTTTGAACATGTTCATGATTCTTTAAAAAAAAAAGAAAAAAAAAAAGGGGGGGTTAAAGCTAAACACGAAAGAAAAGAGCAGACTTTGTTCTTTTTTCGTTTCTTTCTCTTTTTTTTCTTTTTTTTTATATATTTATTTATTTATTTATTTATTTATTTTTGGTTTTGATTAGAATCCGATTTTGCTCACCATACAGGAAGTAAAACGTGTGCTAGGCAAAAAAAAAAACACATAAAGGTTGAAAACAAAGACCAAGCAATGAACATAGGCACAAGCGCACACATCTACATGCCATTTCCAGAAGAAGAAAAAAAGAGAAAAAAAAACAACAACAACAAAAAACGAAGGCAGTGACTCAGATTAACAATACAGCCACTCCCTCACCAAGATATACAACTATCGTGCAGATGTGACTGGTAATTGACGGTCTAACAAACGCTGTCATTGCTGACGACATTGAACTGTGTTTAGTCTCCTGTTGGCACACTCGCTGACTGGGGAAACGAAGCGGCTGGAAAAGGAAGGCTTATTTTTTCAAAGAATAAAAGACAATTGCTCCGAATGAATGGGGGGGTTTGTGACGATTTAAATATAAACAAAGATTGCAATGTCTAACAAAACGTCTTCTCTGTAGAGATTCTTTTCATGATTATTTTGCGGTCTTTATTTGTTATTCGTTTGTTTCTTTTATTTTAAAAAAGTAAGTACGACCAAACGAGAGAATCAACACTGCAAACATGAGTAAACAAACAAATCCAGATGCTACGATTGTAGTCCGAAACAATGAAATCAGCACCCGAATATTCATTAGATCGTCCAAGATGAGAGAGAGAGAAAAAGAGAGAGAGAGAGAGAGAGAGGAGAGAGAGAGAGAGGGGAGAGAGAGAGAGAGAAGCGGACAGGAGGAGAACTAAGCTCAAATAAAACGAACACACACACACACACACACCACACACACACACACACACACACACACACACACACACACGCGCGTGCGCGCGCGCGCGCTTACACACACACACACACACGTATATACACACACACACACACACACACACACACACACACACACACACACACACACACCACACACACGCACGTATACACACACACACGTATACACACACACACACAAAACACACACACACACACACACACACACACACACACCACACACAGTAGGACAAAAAAAGAACCAGCTAAAAAGATATCGGTTTGCTTACGAAAAATGTAACATTAGATTGAATATAAAGAGAGTTAAAATGCAACATTAGATTGAATATAAAGAGAGTTTAACAGTTATGCAAAGAATCATATATGCATATGGTTATGCAAATAAGTATTTCTTGTCCG
>JAFLJL010005672.1:0-13033 GCA_018398815.1 Conus ventricosus | reverse complement strand
ACACACTTTTCCTTATTTGCGGGGGGGGTGGGGGAAAAAATTCTTGTCTTGTTTTTAAAAAACAAAACAGGTTTCATTACAGCCATTGTTAAATTCTGCAAACCATTAAGCAAACAAGTTTTACAAAGAAAGGAAGTTTATTTGGACGGGACATAATATATTTCAGTTGACCAGCGACAAGCAAGCGACTTTTAGAACATTCTATAGACTATTTGGGGGAACTAAAACCTGTTTATTATTGAGACTGTTCACAACGAACTTTTGTTAAAAAAAAAAAGCTCTGTCAAAGCGGGCCTTTTTGGGGACGTCCCCTATTTTTTCTGTGTGGCCTTAACTCAAAAAAAAATTCTTCTTAACCCGAGCGCCTTTGGGTCAGCAGCTGAGGGGAAAAAAAGTGCTTTCCATGTGCCTGGGGGGCAGTCCCCTGACGTCATGATTTTCTGATTTTTCTTCGTTACTATTTCTATAAAGGGACTAAATAGAGTTTGCGTAGAAAGCCTTAATTCTTATCTTAAAAAAATAGTAAATGACCACAGTGAGGGAAAGCCCATTTACTTATCACGACTGGGTGACCACCACACTTCGTGCTCGCTTGCAAAAATGCGACCAACCGACAACCCAGCGCCAAGTCAACGTATTTCCGCTGAGCGGGCCTTGCGATGATTTTTACAAACAATAATCTTTTATTCAACGACTAATCAGCATGAAGTAGATGTGGGGGGGAATTGCCGACCAATTCGTATTTTATTGATGGGGCTCTGTGACCTCTAGTGTGTTTTTACTGCAGCGTCAGTCGAACGAGCCACCAAGTGTTACTCTGCATGGGCTGGTGCCTTAGTAAAATCAGGGCAGGGGGGACGGGCCCCTCTAAAGGCGTGAAGGGTTGCGACGAAAAGGAGGGAAATGAGGGTAAAAGAGAGGGTTTGAATTGAGAAAGGGGGGTGTGGTGGGGAGGGGGGGGGGCGGGGTCGTGGAGGCATCTGCACGAGTGTGGCGTCTTGATAGACTTCCAATGTTTTACTTTCATTTACAGGTGTAGTGTGACAATAAAAACTTTTTTTTCCTTTTTTGCTGGGTTCTTGTTTGAATTGGAAAATCATATTTTTTGATTTTTGCAAAAAAATCTATCCAAATCTACAAGCCTAAATACTTTGTATTTCAAAATAAAACAAAAGAAGCCCAGATTAAAAATCTTCATTTAAATTTCCTTCAAAAATAAAAAATTTAATTTTTCTATTTTTATTTCACAAATTTTTTTAAAAAACCCCCAAAAATCAAATTTTTCCCCTTTCCCCCCCTTTTAAAACCCCCTTTTTTACTAGTGAGGCACTGAACGGTTAAAAGACTTTAGTCGCATTTTAAAATGGGTTGTATTATTTTACACTAAGGACAAAGATAGTTTTAAAATTTTTAAGTGAAAAATTAATAAGGAAAAAAAGGGAACTAAAAAAAAAAAAAAGCGTTTAAAAAAATCAAAGCACGCTAAGCAATCTTAGGGACGCCCCCCCCCTTTCAATACTTTGTTTTTGTAATTGTTTTTATTGATTTTTATAACAATTTGTTTATTAAAATTTTAATAAAAAAAAGTGTCTCGAGGGCCAAAAATCAAAAGCGAGCTAGCTCCAAAACAGTGCAGGAGCTAAAAAACCTAGCAGACAAAACGGTTTGTCTAATAGGATGATAGGAAATGTTTATGGATTTGAATACCAGATGACGGGGTTTACAACAACAGAAATTGAAGACAAAAAACACAGCAATATCCTCCCCTAAAAGAATAAAAATTTATGGGCTAAGATTTTGGCAAAATAATACAAACTTCATAAAAGAGAAAAAGTTTGGGCGTTGCTCTAAAATTGTTTGGGAATTTAAAGTTTGAACTCTAAAGGGCCCAAATTTACTTTTGATAAGAAAAACAATTTAGAAAGCTTAAATGCAGGACCCTTCTTGTTACCCTAGTTCCGGGAAAAACACAACAAAAAAACAGTTTGAAAAAAAATAGGCGGGTTTTGAATATAGCTACGAGAAAGAATCCTTTAGCTGAAGTGGGGGAGACACCGTGGTTTAAAAATTTACCCCAACGCTACTTCACTAATAGGCAAATGATTGATTTTTGCTTTTTTTACCTGAGGGGGGGCGTCCTAGTTTGCCAAACATACGCAAAATTAGGGGTTTAAACAAAAAGGTTAAAACTTGGATCCCCCTCAAAAGCTCGTTATTGAAATTTACAAAAACGGGCGAAATTTACACCCTTGTATCAAAAAGGTTACTGTGATGGTTGACAAAACCAAACTAACGTCCCGACTTTATTTTTTTAAGAGTTGATTTTTTGCTTTTTTACTTGTTAATGAAGTCTGCCAGAAAAAATAAGAATAAGATATGACAAGATTAATTTTAAAAAATCTTTTTAAAAAATGGAGGTTCAACGTTTGGGTTTAGAGCAAAAAAAGAACTTAAAAAGGGAAATAGAAAGCGCTTGATAAGAAAAGGGTTACAGGAAAAAAATGCTAAACTTTAAATATTTCTAGTAATTCGGCTCATCAGTTGTAGTTTGCGTAAGTGGGGGTCTGTGTTGGTTTTTTTAGCTACGGGGGTTTTGGGGGCCAGTCTCTTTGCTTTGGGGGGGGCCCTTTTGGTTTAGGTTTAGGGCCCGCCATCCCCTATGATTGAAAATGCTGTTTAAAAAAAATAACTCCAAAATTTACAAAAAACACTGCTATTGTTGCCCTAGCACAGAAAAACTTTGTTCTTAAAAATTAAGAAAAAGAAAATCATTACAGGATAAAACATTACGGACGAAAAATTTCAGAAGTTATGGTGATGGTGGGTTTACAGACGACAAAAAATTAATTTTCAAAGGGAGTGGAGAAAGACTTTTCTTCACGACGGTAACACGAGCTTTTAAAACAAAACATTTAAAAAAACAAACCATGACATTTAAAACCCAAAAAAGGCCAAAAAAATAAGTTAAAAAAAAAATAAGTTTGCAAAAAAAAAAATACATTTTTTTTTTGTTAAACTCACTGTGTTTGGGGACAACTTGCAGCTTCACGAACAAAGGATTTTTGGGGGCGGGCTTTTTAAAAGATCTCTCTTAAAAATACACGGGAGGGGTTTTTTTTCAAAATTCGTAAAATTTCTATACATCTAGCTCCATATGGGATCTGTAGCTCTAATTCTAACATCACCTTCTGCCTCTCCGGGCATACAAGACTTATTTTAGTCCAAACGGCAAGAGTTTTTGAGTCCCCGCACATCTTCAGAATGCAATTTTTTAAAAATTTGATTGCGTTTACTGGTTTTCAACCCTGTTGCTTTAAATTCTTCAGTGTCATGGCAAAAAGACTGCTGGCAATTTTCTAACCCTTTCTGGTTTGGTTCTCCACCCATAATTTTCTCTGTTATTGAAGGTAAACAGACGTTCACTAGATTCTTATTAAATTTTTTCTACTAGGGTTTGTCGAGGTTTTCCGGGGTCCCTCTTTAACGTACATGATGTTTTAAAAACAGCTGTTTACGACCCTTTTAAAAACCTTTTCCATCATAAACCCTTAAAATCATCCTGGAACTTTAATGGGCCTGCGTATATTTTTGTAAAGCCACAGCCACCATTAGCTTTTATCCTTTAAAAAGGTTCAGCGTTATACCTTGAAGCCATGTCAACAACTTAAAAAGCATACTTAAAAACTTTTTTCTCAAATTTTTGTCGAGAAGTACAGAAAGTCCATTGGGGGTGTCTTTTGGAACTGAATTAACAAATCAGGCCTTATTTTCTTTTTGGGCAGGTAGATATATTCCCCAAATTTGCCTTTTTTTGAAACCAGTCTTTCGCATCTGATTCAGACACCTAGCACTTTACTCTTTTTTCATTCAGTCCCCTTTTCCAATCCCTTTAGAAAATAAATATTTTACCAAATTTTAAATGCTTTTTTTCACAAGAAAGAGAGCAACAAATAGATGAGGTCATGCCAACTGCAATAAAACATCCTGCGTCTTCTGTTTCTAAAGGGGTTTTTCATAAAGTCACAGTTTTTGGGGGCGGCGATGTTAGAAACTTCCCCCCTGTCTTAAGTAATACCATTCATTGCGTCAAACGTCTGAAAATGTATGCTCTGAGCCCCTGTTTTCTTAACTTTTTTTTAAAAAGTCAAAGTGAGCAATTCGCTTTTCTCGAACGCTCTTGCCTGGTTAAATCTTCCTTTCCCTTGTTATGACGTTCTCTCTTGTCGGACCTCAATTTACTAAAATATAATTGCTTCCAAAAGGCAAAGCATTAACAATGCCCCCCAAACCCATCAGAACAAATCCAGACATCTTTTTATAAAAAATTTTTTAGTTTAATCTTCTATTTTAATTTTTCGGGAAACCCCCCGTGAAAACAAGACAGTTTTGACGCAATCCCTGCAGTAATTCAATTTAAAACCTTAACAACGCCCCTAAATGTCTAACCTTTCCTAGGTCGGCTGGCCTCTTTTTTAAACATTTTTTTTTGCTAACACACAAGCCTATCTAAGGCCCCAAAATTACAGCAGAAGGGTAAATGATTGATAACTTTTTTCACTCATCTTTTTTTTAACTAAAAAATTAATTAAAATAATCATAATACAAAAGGACTGTCTATGTGCTTTTAATCAGAAAAATCTTTTTGTTAAAGCTAAAAAATAAAGTTGCAACTATTTTGCGAATTTTCTATCTTTCCCTGTTGGGGGGGGTTTTTTTCCCAACAAAATTTTGCAAGGGTTGAATAAACTATAACACCAACGGCCTGCTTTTAACCAGCTTTAAAACCGGTTTTTAAAGTATTATATTTATTTTTTATTTTTTTTAAAAAAAGGTTTGTGCGAACTATTAAATTGGGGGAGCAAGCAGACTACTCCGTGGTACCACAGACCACGCCATAAAAAGTTTAACTCTCTGGCCTTGTGGAAAAACTAGCGTATTTAGGCACTAAACAAGTGTTGAACAGATTCAAAAACTGCTACATTAACGTTGAAAAGACTCCTAGGACAAAGCACAGCTGGGGCAAAAATGGTTGACGGGGGAAGACAATGATTACCAATTGAAAATTAGTAAGAAAGGGCCCGGTTGATCAGAAATGTTTTAAAATAGCTTATCACAAGACCGGGTTTTAAAAAATCACTAAAAAAACCTTCATTGACAGAAATTACAGATTTGGGACATTTTTATGCCCTTTTTATCATGGATTTTATTTTTAATCATTAATTTGATGACAAAAAATTTAATTGCATTAAAAAAAATGGCGAGAAGACGCCGGGGAAGCCGCAGGAGCAGAAGACCCCAGTGAATACCAAAATGAGTGCCCACAATAAAATTACCACAGGTGAGAATTTTACTAAGCTAAAAACCTGGGCGTGTTGCCGGTCATAGACTATTGAATGGCCCCGACTGGAAAAGCAAACCAATCAGCAAAAAAAAATTGTTAGATAGTAAACAACTCGCCACCAAAACAGCACAATTTAAAAACACAAAAAAACACAAGAATCACAATCACAATCAAACAAAAATGTATCATTTGTATTTGGGGCTGCGTTTTTTGGTGGTTTTTTAGCATACAAATACCAACGCCCCTGGCACAAAGCCGCAAACCCCCACAGTAAAAAAAGAACCACTTCCAAAAAAGTGCAACCTCCTGCGTAGATCCCTTTTCTTGGATTTAATTTTTAAAACTAAAAAAAGACAAGTAAAAGTAAGTACAATTTTTAAATTTGTTAAGAAAGTACTTTTTAAATTTTGGCAAGTAAAAAACAAATGCAAAAAATTTAAATTCAGTTTTAATTAGTTTGGTTCTTTAAGTACTAGTTAGGTTCTTGTTAATTTTTTGTTAAGTTTTTAAGTTAAGTTATAGTTGGTTTTAAGTAAGTTCTTGAGGTTCTTAAGTAAGTACAGTAAATCAGTAATTTTAAAAATTTAAAGTTCCCAAGCCCTACAGCAATGAAAACTCAGGATGACGTAAGTTCTCTTGTATTTTTAGGACTAGGATTTTTTTTTTAACAGCAGTTTTGTTTACTTAAAGAGAGCGCAAAAAAACATTTGTTGATAAAAACTTTTTTTCAAAGAGAGCTTGCTTGTAGTATCGTGAGTTATATTTTTTTGACAATTCTTTACTTTTCCTTTGCCCTTTTTATTACGGAAGTCTGGGTACAAAGCTTACATCTTTGGCCGCAAACCAACATATTTTTTGATAACGTCCCCTTAAGTTCCCCCTTCATCTTTCCCAAACATTTCTTTCACAGTTTTAAAGTAAAGGGCGTCTTTTGGGTAGTCGCATGGTCGGCCCCCCCACACCCTTTAGTACTTCTGTTTTAAGTCTTGTAAAAAACTTTTGTGGGACGTCTAGAAAAAAAAAGTCAGTGTCTGTGAAAGGACTCTTGCTTTGGGGCAGTGGGTTTAAAGTAGTCGACAGAAATTTAACATCAATAACTTTGACAACTCTAAAACGTGAAGCCATAAAACCGGGTTGTCCCTTAACATCCTTTTTCTTTTCAAATGCCAACCAGGCGTCGTTTAAAAATTTTTAAAATCTTTATGTTGGGTTTAGAGGCCAACTTAATTGCTTGGTTTTCTTTTAACAATTTCAATCTTACGTTTTGTGGATTTTCCATAGTTTTTCCAAAACGCTGTTGTTCATCAATTTTTAAAAAGTCTTTTTCTGAAGCTCATGGCTTGGGTTGAGATCAGGTTTTTCTTGATGTATGGCCTCATAAAGGCCTTGATCACAGATAAAATTTTTCGTAACAGCTCTTAGTTTTAGTCCCGGGTTTAAGTAAAACTGCAACATCGTAATGGCACACTATTTGTTTTTTTGCCTAGTTAGGCCAAGTTTAGGAGGTTTGATGGACTCATCTTTAACTTTTTGCGGTGGGGGGAATGTTGTGGGGACGTGAAATTTGTGGATATTTTAAGTCTACTTCCAAAATTAGCCAAAATTTATTACAGGCGGGAAACTCGACAACTTTTTTTACACAAAAATTTTAAAATCATGAGGCCCTTTTTTTATTGTAAAGTTTTTCAGGGAAGCGGCTGACTCTGGCCCTCCCTACAAATTGTTGGCGTTAAGTACTTAGATAGTTTGGGTGGTTTAGTGGATCAAATCGTTAATACTTGTTTTTTGGCTTTGCAGTAAGGATTTTAGGGCCCTGAAACCTCCCCCAGCCCACTTCAATCATCTGAAAGGGTAGATCAGATATTTAAATCAATCTGGATGTTTGTAGCTTTTGAAAGATCCCAAAAAAGGCCTGGGCAGAGTGAAATGTGATGGTCAAGCTTAATGTTCAGCATGTAGACTTAATTCTGAAAGACGCCCAAAAACACGTCAGCCAAAAATATTATCATATAAGCCCATCGTTTTTCAGTGTAATTCGTCCAGGCTTTCTGAGCGTATTCATAGAGAGTCAGTTTTGTCTTTGCCCTAAAATAGAAAGAAACGCCTTTAGGAAGGGTCTTTATCAAACCTTCCCCCCGAGTTCATGTATTCAAAGGGGGGAAACACCTTAAAGCAAAAAGATGGGTCAAAGAGTTTTGAATTGGAAATTCTTGTAGCGATCCCGCAATTTATCCAAACTCCCCATCAGATGTTGGGGAAGGGCTAAAAGGATAAACATCAAGAGTAAAAAATTCTTTTTTGAAGACTGTCAATGCAGGTAACCCTCAAAAATTTGAAGTCACTGCTTTTCATAAAAATAAAATCGAACCCGAAGTTTGAAAGAAGATAGGATTCCATTTTTGGGGGTCCCTTAATTGAAGATTACAATTGTTTTGCGCGCCCCTCGAACTTCCCAAAAATATCGGGTCTCTTACGTCACGCTTTACTGTTTGGGGTTTGCTCTAAGCCGCAAAACCAGCAGTGTGTAGAGAGTCATAACTTTTTGGCTTCAGGAGCATAAAAAGTTGAAAGGTTCATTATTGGGGTAACTGATTGCGAAGTTGTTTATCTGCCCCAAAAATCCACCAGCTGGTTGGGGCCTCTATAAATCCTGGGTGTGTGTGTGCCCATCTGACCTAAAACAAAAAACGCATAAAACAGTCGATGGTGGGTAAAGGTTTTTTTTGTTCTTGCTGTTGGGGGCCACAGTACTGGGCAAGCGATTTAAAATCGCATAAAAACCCCGTTGGGGTCGTTTGCATTTTTTTTGTAAATTTAAAAAAAACTTTAGACCCTGGTTTAGGGTTTTAGGGGTCGGTTTCACAGTTCAAAAATTTTAAAGTTTCTTATGACTGGCGCGCTTCAAAGTTGGGATTTTGACCAAACACCTTCTAAAAAGCCCCTTTTTTAAAAATTGTCTTTTGTGGAAAAACCCTAAGCTGCTTAGTTTTTGATTAATAATAATGGCTCTTTGTACATCTGCAAAAAGGATCAAGTCTGCAGATTCTTAAGGGTTCGCCTAAAGAGGAGCGTTGGGAGAAATTTGAGGACTATAATTTTCTACCCCAAAAAGTGTAACATTTACGGGGGATTTGGGTTTTTTTTGTCTTCAACTGGATTTAAAATTTCTTACTTTGGAAAAATTTGTTTTTCAAATTCACTCTTGTTATTTGTTTATAATTAGATACTCTGGCATGATTTTTAAAAGGGTATAAAAGCGCTAAAAAAACACCCAAAAAACACAGTGTCGAATTAGTATTTTTTGACTGCTCGTTTTAAAAATCTAACCTTTTGGAGAGGGAAGGGAAAAATTGCCAAATATAGGAAGTACTTTTTTCAATCAAATTTCAAGGACTGTTCCTTTAGACCACCCGAAACCCTTAACTTGCCTCCTCACTTGCTGGTTAAACTGTGTAAGATGTAATCACCCAGTCGAGTTAAAGTCAACTGTTACTTTTTTCTGTTAGTTGAAACCCAGACTTCATGTTACTATCATCGGCGTTTATAAACAATCAGAACGGCCAAAAGCACTTTTTCTGCGGCTCCTCGAAGAAAACCTGGGGTTTTTGAGAGGCATTGTCACGCTTTCAAACGTTTGGGTTAATAATATCCCGTCAAATTCATAAACATTTCTTTAAATTTTTTTCACACCAAATTTTCTTCCATCGAAATTTTCCCTCCTCGAATTTACTTTTTGGTAAAAAATTTTTAAAACCACAATATTTTCATAAATTAAAAAAAAATAAAATAAAAAAAGTAAATTTTTAAAAAAACCTTTAATTTTCGCCAAGCGTTTTAAACACTTCAAGACACTTAACCTACAATAACACCTAATATTTTTGCTTTTTCTGAATCGCACAGTCAAGTTCATCCTTTGTGTTTGTTTAAATAGTTCACTATGACTTTTATTTTATTGTTTTTCTCATTTAAAACCAAAATTTACTAAAATCAATGTTTGTACTTTCTTGTTTTTCAAAAGTTTCATTTCAATTTTTAAATCAGATTTTACTGAGTTCGACAGCCATTTAAATCTAAAAAAAATAAAAATAAAAAAAAAAATAATAAAGTTTTTTTAAAAAACCTTTTTTGGGGGTAGTTAAATCCATTAGTGAGAAACTGACGTTTAAGCCATAGGCCCCTTTTCAAAAGGAAAGAAAGGACAGTGTAGACAGGAAAGCCCCATGTGAGAATTGGTAGAAATTTTTTTAATGAAAGGGACCGAATAAGTCATGATCCTGTTCAAGTGATTGGCTCAACGACACACTGCAGTTTACACAAGACACCCAACACCAACCCCCCCCCCCCCCCCCCCTTTTTTCTTTCCCCCCCCCCCCCTTTTTTACAAACCCCCAAAGGGGACATACACACACAACACCACCCACCCTGCACCACACAAAAAGGGGGAAAAATGGAAATATTCACTATTTAGCCTACTGAAAGAAAAAGAAACAGAGGCTAAAGAAGGACAGGACAGAGAGATTAAGGCAGAAGGGCCCTGGCTCAGCTAGACGTCAGTGACTCTGATGTTCATCCCAGCTGGCTGTGTGGTGCCCAAGCGGCTGATGACAAGGTTCTCCATGTGCTTTCTGTACACACGGTCTCTGGGTTCTGCCACACTGCTGCTATCTTCGCATGACTGTAGCTGTGATGTGGACCAACAAAATGTTGGCCGACTGGGTTGTTGAGCCCAGCTTCATCGACCTCAGGTGCTCTGAAAAGCGGTCGGCCAATGAGGGGTTAGGTCTCCCCAATATACAGCCTGGAGCAGAGGGTGCAGGTCAAGATGTACACTAAGTCCCTAGACTGGCAGTTTAAACTGGACCTCACAGTGAATGTGCCAGTGGGTCCCACGACTGTAGCTGAAGTGCCCAAATGAATGGGCACGTCTTGCTTTTTTTTCCCCACAAGGTCTGCACCCTGGTGAGGTTGATTGGGTGGCCTGCGGTCTAAGCTTGGACCTCACAAGCATGTCACGCAGGTTCTTGTCCCTCTGAAAAGCAAACAGGGTGGCTTGGAAAAGATTTGTTTGAGGTCTGGGTCTTGTTGGAGGAGACTAAAGTTTTCACGTAGGATTCTGCAGACTGGTAGGTTGTGAGGATGGTATGGGATGACTACCACAGCGCGATCCTCATCCTCTCCCGTTGCTTTTGGTCTCAGGGCATCTGTGCGGCTGGTAGAGCATGCACGCTCAAGTGCTGTCTGCACAATATCCTCGGGTACTGGCGGGCTATGAAGAAGGTGGACATCCTCTGAGCCTCATTCTCAAAGTCCTGCTCTCTACTGCAAATGCGCCTGAGCCTTTGGAACTGAGAATGTGGTATACTGTTCCTGGGGGAGGATGGGTGGCTGGAGTTTGTACAGGAGATATGCATGTGAGTCAGTGGGCTTGTAGAAGACGGTGGTGGAGAGTTTGGAACAGTCTGGGTGGACAGAGATGGAAAGGTCCAGGAAGGAGATAGATTTGGATGATATTTCGTGGGTGTATCGGAGGGCAGGTGGAAGTTAGACATGTGTTGGATGAAGTTTTAACAAGTCTTCCCTTGGTCCCCACCGACACACCAAGGCAGTCGTCAATATACCGTTTGAACAGTGCCGGTTGTGTTCCTGTGTAACGGCTGAGAGCTTGCTCCTCCACGAAGCCTACAAACAAGCATGCAAAGCTGGGTCCCATCTTTGTGCCCATGGCGACCCCTCTTGTCTGTAGGTAGTGGCGGTCCTCGAAGGCAAACGAGTTCAGGGAGAGAACCAGTTCTGCTAGGCGGAGGATGGTAGGGATGTGAAGGTGTTTGATGTCACTCTCTCCAAGTAGTGTTTCAGCGCCTGCAATCCGTCACTATGGGGGGTACTGGTGTAAAGTGACACAATATCCATCGTGAAGATGTGTCTCTCCCTGCTGTCATCTGGGAAAGAGAAACCCTCTAACAGTCTCAGAGTGTCGTTGGTGTCTTTTACGTACGTGGGTAGAGTGGCCACTAGGGGTTGGAGAATCTTGTCCAGAACATCAGAAATGATGACTGTGGGGCAAGCGCATGCAGAAACAATGGGGCGTCCAGGAGTGTCAATTTTGTGAATCTTGGGTAACAGGTAGAAGTTTGGTTCTTTAGGTTCACTGTTGATGGCATTAAAAGCTTCTGTTGGAAGATGTCCTTGGTCTATGGCCGATTTTATTTTTTTCGGATCAGTGTGTTGTCAGACTTGATGTAGATTTCATAATCTCTCTGTAGGAGTCCCTGTCACCCAATTGTCTCCTCGCCTCCTCCACATAGAGATCTCTTCGCCATACTGTTATGGCCCCTCCCTTGTCAGCTGGTTTGATGACAACATCTGTCCTCTTCTTCAGATCTTTCAATGCTTCAAGTTCTGCAGTTGAGAGGTTGGAGTGTCTGAGTGGCCTGGGTTGCAGCTGAGCAATCTGTTTTTTTGCAGGTGGCTATGTAGAAGTCCAGAGCTGGAAATTCCCCCGGACTTGGTGTCCAGGTGCTTGGTTGTCGAGGAAACAGTTTTGCCAAGTCGTCGTGAGAGGTGCAGGTGCTGGAGAGGATGTGCTTGAAAAATGGGCAGCTAGACGGAGTCTGCGGAAAAACCGTTGGCACAGAAACAGAACATGCATTCGGTTCGCTGTCGGTTGCAGGGGGACAAACTTCAAGCCTCTCGACAGAACACGGCGTTGGTCATCAGGTAGGTTTAAGTCTGGTGGTATAGTCACAACCAGGTTGGGGTCAGAGTTGGAGTCATGGGTGCCGGTTGGATGAGTGGTAGGCATTGATGTAGTCTTAGACTGTGAGCGTTCCATTTTCTGTTGTTTAGTTTTGTTCATAGCTGTGTGTAGTCCTCTGTTGGCTTCCTGAACATGCCAATAATGTATCTTGATGTTTGGTAATCCATGAGGTTTCGGAGCTGTGATCTCATGTGGCTTATCTGGTAAGACGCCCTGTTGACACACTGTGTGTAGGATCGGATAGTTTCTGACATTTGCTTCATAGAAGCGTGGTGGGTGATCCTGTGAGCTGCAGCAGATCGCCTATGATCATCACTGGGGATAGGGCTTTTAAACTTAATCCCTTGGGAACAAATCCAGTTCGTTTGCAGGTGCGTAGAAAGACAATGTGGTTGGTAAACCGTGTCTTGGTGAGTGTACTCTTGAGGTATGCCACACCGACACATTGGGAATTGCTGGAAGAGTCCTACACTGTCCTCTTCTTTTCACTTGACAACGGGCCTATGGCTTGAAATGTCAGTCTTCTCACTAATGGATTCAACTACCACCAAAAGGTTTTTATAAACTTTATTATTTTTTCATTTTGCAACGAATCCTGCAGTTTAACTTTTGTTTCTTCCTTAAATAAAAATAATTGTAAATGTAAATTCAGCTGTTATTCATAGTCTTTTCTAATCGTAAAACCTGATCTTAATTAAAGCAATAGCTACTCCTTCAGGGCTGGTAGAAAACAGTCAGATTAACATCTTCAGGAGTCATATTATCAACTAAAATGGCAAACAACTTTATAACTGGTTGGGGCCAAGAATCTAGTATTTACTGATGGCCTGCTTCACCTTTCTCGCATATTTATGCGCTCAAAAGATCAGTAATTAATCTTCAAACCTGCTCTTTAACCTCTTCTCCTATTTCAGTCAAACGTCTCGCAACAGAGT
>JAFLJL010005670.1:5000-12485 GCA_018398815.1 Conus ventricosus | reverse complement strand
GGGAGACTCGGTAGGGTGCGACTCAAGCTACGTTGCCAGTGTCCCCCAACTGGGATTTGGCCATCGGGGGACACAACATGGTGACAGCTTCAGCTCGTGGTCGCACAGTGTGATGAGAGAAACTGACGGTCAACCAAGGAATGCTGGCAAGTTATGGACGCTTTATTGCTCTTAAGTTTATAAGTGTGCAAACGAATAGTGGAATATTGTCTTTCCTGGCAAGTAAGAATAACTGAAGGAAAGGGATGCGATTTATGAGATTGTCTGTATGATGTTTACATTGTTGTATTATACAGATAGTTGTGTTGTGTAGTGACGGGTGGGGGCTCGGAGTCAAGTTAAATAAGTTGATTATTTTCTATGAAATGTTATTGGTTTCCGTCACCTTTGTGCGGCCCGATGTGAGTGACAGAGTGCGTGTGCCTATGCGAGAGCGCATTTTGGTTGTGAAAGCGTAAATACTTCTGTCTATAACCCCCTGCATCCCTGAATATGAAAATCATATTTTAATAACGAGGGGAGCGTCGGAGACCCGTCACACTGGCAGACAAACACAAAGGAACGAACACGACTTCCTCACTTTCCAAAATGAGAGAACTGCTATACCCCCGTCTGGTGGGCCCTGAACCAGTCCTGCACAATGCTGATATTTGGGGATGGTTTTACTACACATGTTGAAGTGATGACACAGACAGCTTAACGTCTGAAAGTGCGTCACAAAGCAAAAGTGTTTCATTTTAAAAACAAACACAAGCAAAGAGACAGACAGACAGACAGACAGACAGACAGACTGACAGACCGACCGACCGACAGACCAACCGATAGAGAGAGAGAGAGAGAGAGAGAGAGAGAGAGAGAGAGAGAGAGAGAGAGAGAGAGAGAGAAGAAGAAGAAGAAGAAGAAGAAGAAGAAGAAAACAACAACAACAACAACAACAACAAGAACAAGAAGAAGACAAGACGAAGAACAAGAAGACGAAGACGAAAATGAAGACGAAGAAGAAGAAGCAGAAGCAGAAGCAGAAGAAGCAGAAGAAGAAGAAGAAGAGGAAGAAGCAGAAGAAGCAGAAGCAGAAGAAGAAGATGCAGAAGAAGAAGATGTTTAAGAAGAAGAAGACGAAGCAGAAGAAGAAGTAGAAGAAGAAGAAGGAGAAGAAGAAGCAGAAGCAGAGAAAGAAAAAGAAGCAGAAGAAGCAGAAGCAGAAGAAGAAGAAGAAGCGATTTTGCTTTAATTCCCTTTCATCCCATCGCTGGTCCAGTGTTCCAGTGGTCAAGGCCTTGTCTGTTAATACGACTGAAGCCCTGGGCCCTTCAGCACTGCCTACGGTGCATCGTACAGTTCTGGCATGGGACGCTTCAGGGGGAACCGCCGCACGGTGCACTGGGTGGCTGTTCCCTTTGGGGCGGGAGGGGGGGGGGGGGGGGGGGGCGGGGTGTTGGCGGGGCGGGTGGTCAGTGCATGTCGTTGGGTGCATGCCGTTGGTGCCTTCGGTAACCCCACAACGACTGGCAGAGCAACACTGAGTTAGGTTCTGTTAGACCGTTTATTTGTCACATCCCTTTGTCGAGCGACCGAGCCACAGAGAGAGAGAGAGAGAGAGAGAGAGAGAGAGAGAGAGAGAGAGAGAGAGAGAGAGAGAGAGAGAGAGAGAGGGGGGGGAGAGAGGGGAGAGAGGGGGAGAGGAGAGAGAGAGAGAGAGAGAGAGAGAGAGAGAGAGAGAGAGAGAGAGAGAGAGAGAGAGAACGAGAAAGAGAGAGGGGGAGAGAGGGGGAGAGAGGGAGAGGGGGAGAGGGAGGGAGAGAGAGAGAGAGAGAGAGAGAGAGAGAGAGAGAGAGAGAGAGAGAGGGAGAGAGAGAGAACGAGGGCGAGGGAGACAGAGAAGAGAGAGAGAGAGAGAAAGAGACAGTAACAGGGGAAAGATAGATGGGGGAAAGGAGAAGAAAGAGAGAGAGGAGAGGGAGAGAGTTGGAAAATATTGGGATTAATGGTGCAATGTAATCAATTCATAAAATTTTTTATCTGAGAGATCATTTTTGTACTAGGGTTGGTAACTGTTACTTTCATTTAAGATATTGACATTGGCCCTCCTCAGGGCTCCATTATTGCACTATTCTATTACAATTCTCATCACGTCTTCCTAAAATACTATCTAAAAATATGCATGTAGTGAAATATGCCGATGATATTGCATGGGGATGAAACACAAACATTAAAAACAGACAAATAAGAGAACCATTTTTACATACAAAAACTTATCAAATTGAAATTGACAAACTAAATAATTATAAATGAAAATGGACTGGAACTATCAGGAGAAAGACACAATTAATGTTATTTAACAATGGTAAAAATCCAAAGTTTTGCCGCAACTTGTGCTGGAAAATAAAAACTCTTAAATATTCCAATAATGTTAAATTTTTAGGTGTTCATTTCACCCAAAATTAAACTGGAGATTCCTATTGAATATTTATAAACAATGCCAGCCCAAAGGCTATCTTTCTAAAAATAATCAGTGCACAATCTTGGGGTCAAGTACCCAAAACCTCTTGTGCATCTTTCTAATTATTTCTGGTTCGATCAATTGACCTTCGGACAGGAAGTATATTTTTCAGCTTCTAAAACATTATTAAGCGGTTACAAAGTTTTAGACAGTAAAGCTATTAAAGTAGCCTTGGGTTTGTTCAGCGATTTTACTTTTTAAAACATAAAAAAGAAGCTAATCTCTTGTACTTGATGTCAACGCAACTAGCAACAGCCAAATTACTAGCCGAAGTCTTTCTGTATCAAATTCAGTAACAAATGAAATATTTTGATTCCAAATCGGATTTTCTAAAAGGGCACAGAATATTTCTTACCTGCAGCCCATTCGAAATTTACTGATGATTTATTTAAAAAAATGTGACATCGATATTACATCCATTTAAAAACCCTCCAACTATCCCCAGGGTTTCCCTCAATGGGGCATATTTCCCCAATTTTTGATATAGATTACACTACTTTAAAAAAAGAAGATAATCAATTTGATATCAATAGAAGCAAAAGAACATCTTGAAAACACTTTATCCACATATCTTAAATCTACACGGATGGTTCAGTTTTAGAATCTTATACAGGAGCTGGATTTGTAATTCCCGATTTAAAAGTAAAGGAAATCATTTTGTTTAGAAGGAACTTTTCAGTTTTAAATGCTGAACTATACGCAATCATTATGGCCTTTATCTTGGATATCTGATCTTAAATGTGGCAATTTCCCAGATTTTAATCTGTGTTGACTCTAAATCTGTACTTTGTAGCTTACGAAATTGGGAATGCAAATGTAAGGAAAGACCTAATTTGATAAAAAATTTTTATGATACATTCCGTTAAGGGAAAGGAACTTTTGTAGGTTTTGCTGGATCCCATCCCATTGTGGTATCTAGGGAAAATGAAATAGCTGATAAATTAGCAAAAGAGGGTGCTCTTAGAAAAAATCCAGATAGTAAATTAAAATTGGATAAACATGAAATCAGTTTTCTATTAGAAAATTTTTTAATGAACAATGAAAAATTCCTGCAAAAACGAAAGCGTTATTATGTCAAAGATCGTTGTCCAGTATAATTTTATAAAATGCGTTTAAACTCGTGGGAAAAACCAATTTTCAAAGGATGTAGATTGCGCTTGTGGGCTCCCAAATTTTCTATTCAACATATTCTTTTGAATGTCCGTTCTAACATCTTTATATAATATCTAAAGATAGATATTGCTTCATTAGGGGCTTTACATGAAATTCTTTACAGCCCAAAATGATTTGATATAGCAAAGGCTTATCGAGTTCTGTTATTATCATTTGCTGTAATTGATTTAAACAGTTTATAAATTTTTGTTTGGTCGTTAATAGGCAAACTTTCATATATTTGTGTTCTTCTCTCTCACTCTCACTCTCACATACACACGGGTGCGCGCATGTGCACGCACGCACAGCACACTCGCGCTCACACACTCTCATATAACGCACTACCACAAACACACAAGTATATAAGGTGGGTTTTTATTTTTTTTTTATTTTTTATTTTTTTTTAAGTCTAATATCACCATCGTTGTGAACAGACTTAAAATTTAAAACAATCCAAATCCAAAAAGGGAGAGAGACAGACAGATAGAGAGACAGAGAGGGGAGACCAGAAAGAGAGATGGGGGAAGAGAGATGGGGGGGGGAAAAGAGAAAGGGGGGAGAGATAGGGGGGAAAAGAAAGAGCCAGAGAGAGAGAGGGACAGGGGGAGAGAGATGGGAGAGAGAGAGAGAGAGAGAGAGGGGGAGAGAGAGAGAGGAGAGAGAGAGAGAGAGAGAGTCAGACAGACAGACAGACAGAGACAGTGTGAAAGAGACAGAGAGAGACAGAGACAGAGAGACAGACACAGAGCAGACACAGAGAGACAGACACAGGGGGACAGAGACAGAAAGACAGAGGGCAGAGACAGAGAGTATTTCTTGTTCTTTCATCGCGTTCCAGGTTTGCTTCCAAGGCAAAGCCCGAACGCGCGGCCAGACATTGCGGGGTTCGAAACCCTGCCCCGGGGCCCCAAACAAAAACAAGCCCGTTCTCCGTCCGTCCATCGTGCTATGCCTCGTTCTTTGGGGGGTCGGCGGGGGGTAATTTGACACACTGCCTACCGCCCCCCACCTCCACCCCGCCCCCGCCACCCCCACCTCATCCTACTCTCTCCCACCCATCCCTCCCCACTCTCATAGGAAAAGTTTTTCCCCCCCCCCCCCCCCCCCCCATCGTCCTGTCATCTGAGGTGGGGCTGGTGGGTGTTATTAAACCTGAACGTGACCAGCTCGTCCTCTGCCCCGTTTCCGCCGCGTTCTTCGATGCGCCCTCTCCAGCCACGAAAACGACCCATCCTAAAGGAATGTTTGGGCCCCGATCATTACAAGCCCACCCCGCACAGCCCCTGTGCACGCCCCCTCTCCCCGCCCGTGAACCGACTGTCGCTCAGCTGAATCTTCGTCCACCCAGCAAGCCAGGAGGAGTGGTCCTATGGGGATGACTTTCCCGTCAAAGCTGACGCTTGTTTCTAGTCGTCGACGTTGAGGTGACAGCCCAGCGGAACGTCACACCGGCACGTCTCGGGGGGTGACGGCAGCCGTGCACGTGCATCCTCTCATTCGATGACGTCATTTGATAGGAATTTGAGTGGGAGGAACTTCTCCTTTTTTTTTGTGCTAATATAACCGGGGTGGGGGTGGGGGGTTATAATTATGAGTAAGCGAAGACAGTGCAAGATCGTTTTGGGCAAGCGTGTGGGCCACGGACAGATCGAATCACACCCCTGTGCACGTTTTCCAACGTCCCGCTGGAAAATCGTTCACCACAGTAGATAGGGTTTACATGTTTTTCCCAGCAAGATCACAATCCTGCATACTGGCACTGTTTCCCGAGGATAAGCATTCACCACTGTGCTCACTTGTCTATGTTTCCCCCGATGATCATTCACACTGTGAAAACCTTCACTGTTTCTCCCGTGATCATTCACCACTGTGCTCTTGTCCACGTTCTTCCCCCGATGATCATTCACACTGTGCATGCCTTCAATAGTTCTCTCCAGATGTCATTCAACCCCCTGTTTACACCTGTCCATTTTTTTTCCCGATGATATTTACCATTGTTACATCTTCACTATTTGTAGTAATTGATTTATCAATTTATAAATTTTTGTTTGGTCGTTAATAGCAAACTTTCATACATTTGTCTCCGCACACACACACACCACACAACACACCCCAAACCCCCACACACAAAAACCACAGGCGCGCGCATACAGGCACGCACGCACCGGGACACATGTGCTCACACACAACTCATATAAGCACTTACCCACTACTTTTTTTTGGTCTAATATCACCATCGTTGTGAACAGACTCTAAATCAAATCAATCAAATCAAAAACATCTTCACTAGTTCTCCCAGATGATCATTCACCACTGTGAACACCTCTCCATGTTCTCCCCAGATGATCATTCACCACTGTTCACACCTGTGCACGTTCTCCCCAGATGATCATTCACCACTGTGCACACCTTCACTAGTTCTCCCCAGATGATCATTCACCACTGTGAACACCTGTCCATGTTCTCCCCAGATGATCATTCACCACTGTGAACACCTGTCCATGTTTTCCCAGATGATCATTCACCACTGTGAACACCTGTCCATGTTCTCCCAGATGATCATTCACCACTGTGAACACCTGTCCATGTTCTCCCCAGATGATCATTCACCACTGTGAACACCTTTACTAGATCTCCCCAGATGATCATTCACCATTGTGTACACCTTTACAAGATCTCCCCAGGATGATCATTCACCACTGTGTACACCTTTACTAGATCTCCCCAGATGATCATTCACCACTGTGAACACCTTTACTAGATCTCCCCAGATGATCATTCACCACTGTGAACACCTTTACTAGATCTCCCCAGATGATCATTCACACTGTGAACACCTTTACTAGATCTCCCCAGGATGATCATTCACCACTGTGAACACCTTTACTAGATCTCCCAGGATGATCATTCACCACTGTGAACACCTTTACTCGACTCCCCAGATGATCATTCACCATTGTGTACACCTTTACTAGATCTCCCAGATGATCATTCACCACTGTGAACACCTGTCCATGTTCTCCCAGATGATCATTCACCACTGTGTACACCTTTACTAGATCTCCCCAGATGATCATTCACCACTGTGTACACCTTTACTAGATCTCCCCAGATGATCATTCACCACTGTGAACACCTGTCCATGTTCTCCCAGATGATCATTCACCACTGTGAACACCTTTACTAGATCTCCCCAGGATGATCATTCACCATTGTGTACACCTTTACTAGATCTCCCCAGATGATCATTCACCACTGTGAACACCTTTACTAGATTCTCCCAGATGATCATTCACCACTGTGAACACCTTTACTAGATCTCCCAGATGATCATTCACCAGTGTGAACACCTTTACTAGATCTCCCCAGATGATCATTCACCACTGTGAACACCTTTACTAGATCTCCCCAGATGATCATTCACCACTGTGAACACCTTTACTAGATCTCCCAGATGATCATTCACCACTGTGAACACCTTTACTAGATCTCCCCAGATGATCATTCACCACTGTGAACACCTTTACTAGATCTCCCCAGATGATCATTCACCACTGTGAACACCTTTACTAGATCTCCCCAGATGATCATTCACCACTGTGAACACCTTTACTAGATCTCCCCAGATGATCATTCACCACTGTGACACCTTTACTAGATCTCCCCAGATGATCATTCACCACTGTGAACACCTTTACTAGATCTCCCCAGATGATCATTCACCACTGTGAACACCTTTACTAGATCTCCCCAGATGATCATTCACCACTGTGTACACCTTTACTAGATCTCCCCAGATGATCATTCACCACTGTGAACACCTTACTAGACTC
>JAFLJL010005670.1:0-2500 GCA_018398815.1 Conus ventricosus | reverse complement strand
TTTCTTCCTGTCTTTCTTTCGTCAGACCTTTCTTTCATTTTTTTGTCTTTTTTTTCTTTAACCTGCACTTCCTTCCTGGTATTGTTGTTTTACCTTTCTCCCTTCCTTCCCTTTCTTTTTCTCATTTTCTCCCACGCTCTCTCTTATCGGATCCCTTGTTCCTCTCTCTCTCTCTCTCTCTCTCTCTCTCTCTCTCTTCTCTCTCTCCTCCTCTCTCTCTCTTTCTTTTTTTTTCTCTTCAGAGTTTCTGGTATTACAGTCAGGGGTATTGGTGCTACTATTAGAGTGATAATCTTTACTATTGGGGTTGTTGCTATTTACAGTACCTTCTCCCTCCCCCCTCTCTCTCCTCCTCCCCTCTCTCTCTCTCTCCTCACTCCCCTTCGGTTTGTTGGATTACGAGTACCTTCTCTTCTCTCTCTCTCTCCTCCTCCTCTCTCTTCTCTCCTCTCTCTCTCTCTCTCTCTTAGGGTTGTTGGTATTAACGAGTCCTTCTCTCTCTCTCTCTCTCTCTCTCTCTCTCTCCCTTCTCTCTCATCTTCTCTCTCTCTCTCTCTCTCTCTCCTCTCTCTCTCTCCTTCTCTCTCTCTCTCCCGAGACACAGATGCCCCCGACCTTTCGGACGTTTTCATTTCGCCATTACCAAGAATCAGTTTCTGTACGTGTATTCATGTGCTGCAGTGTGTAATCTTGCAAGGAGGTGTGTGATTGCTTACACGATGTGAAAAGAAAGGATTCCTGTTTGGACGGTGGGTTGGTTTTTTTTTAGGGGTTTTATGTGTAAATCATATATCAGAACCCTCTCCAGTGCTGTGCTAGGCCACCGACCAAGCGGGGCCCAGTGCAATCACATGCCATGGACTCCAGATGTTGAGACGCTAATCCTCCGACCTCCTCTTCCCATGGGGTGGCCAGATAAGTGGCCCCATTTGTGGCGCCATTTGGTTTCCACGGCGGAAACGATCCTCTGGCTGTTTGGGACAGAGTGAAGTGAAGTGTGTGTGGTGCTAATCCTTTACGCTGCAGTGTCCGGAAAAGGCTCTCCTCCCAAGACAAGATTTTGGCGGTGTGTTTTGACGGCTAACCGCCATGGCACACACTGCAGCGGCCAGCATTATGTGTGTAGTCTATGTGGGATCTGTAAATGTAAGTTTCTGCTTTTTGTTTTTTTTTTCTTCTTTGGGTAAACACCAAAATAATGCCATAATACAAATCAAAAATGCCTCTCACCACGCGCCTATGAGCGCCAAATATTTCACCAACGAGACAATTTAAACTCACCAAAGACCCTGCCAAATGACGTTTGATTCTCCCTCACAAACCCGCCTGTATGGAGATTTGTATTATGTGAAAGGTACGTGGTAAATATCGCCGTCATCTACCTCTTGTGTTTTGAAAGAGTACAACAAAATAACAAACTCTTTTGGATTTGGCGCCGAGCTTTGTGACCCACTGCCCAGTGAGTTAGGCATTTTATCTACCAAATAGTTCGAACGGTGAACCCCAAACTTTTGACAATTCACGTCTATTACACAACAGGAAAAATCTTTGTGCAAGGACATGTCTGCCAAAAGTGGGGACAGCAGGAGTTGGGTAGACTAAAAGAAATTGTTTCCCATTTGTCTGCACCAGATTTTTTCAATATTGTCAATTGCAGATGCCCTTGACAATGTCACAGAGTCGTTTCCTCCAACTGCACTGGCCATCTGTGATGCACAGACAAATTTATGTTTGTGGAAACATTGCTAAGTCAGGTTGATTCCACCCCCCCACCATCACTGCCTCACCCCTCGCGACTCAAGAATCCCAATGCCCGCCAGCTCCAACACGCCCGTGCCGCACTCCCTCCCTCATCCGCCCCAGACAGCATGGGAAAGCCACCTGCATCCCTCCAGTCTCCACCATCGACAGTCCTTCATCCCCTGTTGACATTCTCACTCCTCAGTCCCCTTTCCCCCACCCCCCAAAATACTGAACCCCCCCTTGATCCTCCACGCCTACCCGTGTGTTTTAGAACAGCGTGTGTTGTCACCCTCCCCACCAGTACTGACCCTCTGCCCGCCACCCTTCGTCAACACACGACGCCAGAGTGGCCAGCTCTCAGCACGGATTTCCCCACACTCTCTCAACAGCAAGCATGGGCCGTTATCAACCCCCTCCAAAAAAGCTTTCTCAGCCACACGCACTATCTCCAACATGCAGCAAGACATACAAACATGAAAATCAGCTTAACACACATCCCAGCCAAATTGAACGGGAAACATCCAACACGGGGGATATGGGGATTAGGGGGAAAAATTCCATAAAATCATTAAATCAAAATCTTTCACAACAAATCAAACAGTACGGGATGAACCCCACACCATCTACAACGTCAGATGAAAGTAGCACAAGCAGAAGAAAATTAAACAGTCAAAAAAACATCAACAGGGACAAGGGAAAAAGGGATGCCCCCAAACCCCAAATTTAAACAACACAACAAAGACAACCCCAAAGCCCG